>OMLB01063943.1:0-11105 GCA_900302555.1 Myripristis jacobus | reverse complement strand
CTAAATTCTTGACAGTTTAATCTTTATCTTCAGGCGTGTTTCCTGCGTTCGGTTCCTTGTTTTAGCCATTTTTGTGTCTGAAGAACTTTCAAATGTGCTGGCTTTTAATAAAAAGAACGACCTTCATCACTGATACCAAAATGACCCAATACTCAAAATTTCTTATGCATTTTTATGGAACCAATCAATTTTAAGTGTTTAATGGCTTTTTTAGGATTTGTTTACTATTTTGGCTGTGACGGTACTAAAAGAAATTGCACTTGAAGACCTAAGAGTGATTCTTAATGCAATATTTCACAAATGCATGGCGTGTCCAAAAACTTTTTTCCACCACTGTACAAATCACAGCCAGGCTTTGAGCAAACATGGCAGTGCGATGACATAAATGTCCACAGCCTATGCATACCAGAAATTCTGCAGGCGGCCAGACCTTTGTGGAAATGAAAAAAGCCCATCATTCTCGTCGTTGCCCTGGGTCGCTGCCAGGCTCCCAAACACCAGCTTCCGGCAAACAAGTAACTGACAGGCCCCTCTTCACCAAGACCTCTTATCTCTGCTGCTCCCTGCTGGGTTAACACATGATCTAACAGTGTTCCTTGCAGTTGTGTGTAGACTGCTGAAAACAAAGCAGACGCTATCTGCTAATGCTACCTGCATTGTTTTGTGAAATCAGCTGTAAACTGACTTCCTAGGAATTTTTACCAGGCTGTAACATCATATTGTGAAATTTTTGTGCTTGTTTAGACTGACACTAAACTTCCTCTGCATGTTGCAATGTCAAATGCTCGCTGGTTATTTATTCAGGCACAGCCCTCTTTTTCAACAGCTCCCTGCTTCATGAAAAACAAATTTTTACTGTCATATGAAAACCCTGTAACACCAGTATCAGTGTCCCTTGTTTTAAAGGGACAGTTCACTCATTTTGAAAAATGTGACATTATTTCACATCCTCCCTCGCTGTTATTTAGCATGGTAGTGGTGCTAGCTTCCTTCTGTTACTGAGTCCCAGATGCTTGTACTAGTCTACTGTTAATAACTTTTTTTCATCCTTCCCAAGTCCCTGTTTGTTTTAAGTGGCTGCTGAAAATTCGCTTCTACAGGTTAGCCTTTTTATAAATGCTCTCTATTTGCTGTTTTGTTTATTTTGGTCATGTGCTATAATTTTTGTTCATGTATCATGCAAATATATTTATGTAGCTAGAAGTGTATGCATACTTGTATTTGTGTGTATATGTTATCCTATACGTGAAGCACTTTGTAACTGTGCGTTTTTGAAAGTGTTATATAAATAAATTATTATTACTATTCATATGTATATTGGACAAAGCCTTGCGTATGTGGTACACACTCTACTAGGTTAGTCACTGGGTTAACCCCAGAGTGACAATGGTGTTTAATAGGAGAAAAAACAAAAAAACAAGTCTGCATGCATGTCTGTTGCTACCATGGGTGGTTTTGTCATCGCTATGTAGTGAGACTGTCGTAGTTCTGTGGTTTGTGGACTTTTGTGTTGATACTTTAAGAATGTCTCAATTCCTAAAAATTATCTGGAGGAGTTTTGAGTGAGGAGCGAGGAGAGAGGAGGCACAGGTGTGTCCTTTGCGGAATACTTTCCTTTTTTTTTTCTAAATGAATGACTTAGGCTGTAAATTAGGCTACTTTTTCTGGTATTCCGACCTATAGTGGGATCATTTAATAAACGTCAGTGTAAGCATTTTTAATTTTCTCCTGGCATATTTAATTATTAAGATCATTCTACATTTTATAGTTGTTGTTTTGTTTTGGCAAAGATCAAAGTGTTCTTCCTCAGAGATTATTACGGGCCTAAACATCAAAGCCATACCCGACCAGAGCCAGCACTGGTGCAGCCCAACACCCCGTGCTTTAATCCCGACACCGGCCTAACTGTCAGTTTTCCAACAGAAAAACTATCCTGCCGATTCTGCCAAGTGCAGCTGAATTGTCAGAGCTGATGGACCAAATGCAAACTGACCTGCAGGTACAAAGCAGCTGTTTAGTGACTAAAAACACAGACTGTCGGCCCTCCTCAGGGTTTAGTTAGTTCGTTTACAAACTCTAGTGTTCACACATTTACATTTTCCCACATAATGTGTTTTAAGAATGAGTTTCAGGTTTTGTTGTGCATTTTGAGCACAAAATGCCATTGTAATAATGTGAACCTATTAACCCACAGTAGACTAATTCTTAAATGCAATATATCAGATCAGGGAGCTGAATGCTTTCAGACAGATCTACATCATCACAACAAGGTTTATTTACATAACGCTTTTTTAAAACCATGTTGTGCTTCACAACAAAGTGTATGGAAAGAAAAGAAAAGAAGTGCAGTTGGGATATTGGATGATTTAATGTATTTCTTTAAGAGCATTTCAAATTTTGTTTGACAACATAATCTGGTAGAAGAAATGACAGTAATAACTTACAGATGTGAAGTTAGTCATAAGTAATTGATGGTGCATTAAAAGGAGGCTGGAGTGAGCAAGGATGTCTCATTTTGTTAAAGGCCTGTCCTGTCTCCTCGAGTTTCTTCCACGCTTCCTTAGCTCAAATCTCCTGTGTGCAGGGCTAAGACACAAGGAGAGGAGGCGAGGAGAGGAATCGAGGAGGTAAAACTGAGAAATGAGAAAAGCCTCCAGTGACTATTCCTCTATGTATTTGTATCTGTTTGTTTCCCCATTTTTCCTTGTCAGTGTGTCATCATTGACAACGTTTACATACACACCATATTCCTGTATTATTTGGAATATCCGCAATATTCTGGCTGTGCACAAGTCATGTAAACACGTACCGGACCCGATTAAGGTCATATTCCGGTTGGAGAATATTCCGAATAAGACCCCTGGCATATGCCTGTTCTAACCAGAATATTGTGCCATGTAAACATCTTAATCGGAAAATGGCCCGTACCAGAATATTCAGTTACGTCTGCGCATGCTCGATTCGCAAGGAATCCTGGGGCGTCTTTGTTGTTATGGCAAGCGGGTAGAACAACATGGTGAAAAGCAGCAAGAGCCAGGAGCTAATGAAAGACTTAAATATCATGGAGTATATCGATGGGAGAAAACACAGAAATAGCGACAGCTTCTTCTTCTTCTTCTGTATTTCCGGCAGACCAGACGCTACACTGTGAAAAAACGAACTTTGAGGCTATTTACGAGGAAATGAAAGTTTAAGAGGTTATGTCTTATATCTATATATATTATGTCTACTTGGACTGCACTAAAGCAAGGCTAGGAACGCACCACAGGATGATCAGGTCAGCAGGCTCAGACTCAGGATCCAATGCCTCGACAGGTACTCAAGTGTGTGGCTATCACAGATACAATGGACGAATGGAGACCACCAATAACCATGACAGGCGAGCTGACAGTCAGGAGAGCAGGAAAAGAAATATTGAAAAATTATCTGTAACAGGTAGGCCATCAAGTGTGCCAGTGTGTACTTCCATCAGCAGTTATCAGTACATCTTTGTGCCAGTGTCACCAAGACAAATTCCTAGTACATTCACTGCACATGGAAAATGAATTGATTCTGATTTTATCACTGTAGCCCACTTTGTATGCACTATGTATCCTCACGTCTTAAGCAGGCCTGGATCTTTGATATCACCCTGTCATAGCTGTCAGTGCAACCTGAGATGAACCCGGTTGGCTCAGGCCATTGTTGATAACTCTGCTTCGCGTTGAGATGGGGCATCTCCATGCCCCAGTGGCTAATGAGTTGAGAGATAATAGGCGCAAGCACACACAAATGGAGGCAGCCTCATTAGAGTCTTTGGTTAATGAGCTTTCAACCCGCCAACCACCTCCCCTCCCTTCTTCCATCTATCCTCTTTCTCCCCCTCAGGTGTTGCCTTTGGCATATGGAGTGAAAAAATATGGTAAGCACACACACGCAAACATGCACTGGCATACAAGCACATACACAAATGACTACATGGTTTGAGGGCTACCGCAGAAGTTCAGGCATAGTCAAGCTCCATCATTTGCTGCCCTGGGGATCCACTGTCACAATAACTAGAATTAAGGTTGCTTTTTTAACTTCTCTCAATATCAGCAACTTTAAGCAGCCAGATTTACTACTTGGCTGTTGCTGGGCGCAGATTCAAGTTTACTTTGCCCTGATGTGGGGATGTAGGTATGTTAAAGGCAAAAATTCTAGACTAGGCTCTTAAAATTGAAGTAAAGTAAGAGGCAGTCAGAGCATCCAGTTTTGGTGGATAAACATTCAGTAATGTGAATTGCTGATTGGTGCATTCCCACTGATTACATAAAGACCTAATAAGCAGTTCAATGAAATTTGGCTTCCTTGTTGGTCGGCTGCCTACATCTCTTCCATAGAGAATACAGTGACTTTAGTTTTTAACTTGCCAGCCATTGTTAGCAACTAAACCATTAGCAAAAATGGCATGTAGCATGAAGTGTATGTACTTGTGCAGGCACGCTACATGGCAGTGCATGAGAAGATTTTGCTTAAGTTGTCATGGCAGCAAGATTTGAGTGAAGACTTGGAGACTTGGATTACTGCATGACAAGTGTGAGCTTTTTTGATTGAATCTTTGTCCTTAAAACATGACTTTTTTCCATAGCATGACAAAGTTTTTTCTCATATCCAGGAACTTTCTCACCTCCAGATACCCTCGCTGACTTTGATTCTTGAAGGCCATGGGGTTAGGGCAAATAAGTGCAAAGGGATTAAAAGAAGAAAAGGGGACAAAGTGAAGAGAGAAGATAAAGAGGAGGAAGATGCAGGCTCCACAGGATGGAGAAAGTGAAAAAAACAAGTGAGGGTGATACCCCCTCATGTGAGGTCTCCCACCTGCCCCTCCTGATTATCTGCCATAAGCTTGACATGATGGTAACAGAGGGATGAAGACATCATATTGACATCCTGCCTCAATATATCCCAATAGCCTACCCTCTAGTCTATCTCCATCACTGTCTCTCATTTCCTTCCTTTCTCTCCTCTGCTGAGCTTATTTCCCACTCTCTTCTTCCTCATTTCCTGCTTTCTTTTGGTTTTATCCCTTGCTGCTTGGTTGCTAACCTTTTCATCCGGTTTCTCTACACATTTCTCACTCATTATTCCACTCTGCTCCCTCCCCTTCCCTTAATTAACACATTTTTCATTTATTATTTGGATCCTCTGTCTCTGTATCTGGTTTCCCTTTCTCCTTTGACCCTCCTCCTACCTTTCTCCTCCTTCCCTCTTCTCAGTCACATTTTATCAATGCTGTCTCCCTCACTTCTGCTTTCTCATTCTCTCTGTCTTCTGTACAGTCTCTCACCCTTTGTCATATTTATTCTCCATTTCCATCGTTTGCATTTGAAAACCTCTCTTTCAATAGAGCTTTTTCAGCTGACGTTTCAGATCACGTAATCTCTGCTGCAGCCGCCATACTGCCGATCAAACTTTGACAGCTTTGGCTGTGTGAGCCTGAACATGGCTTCATTAGAAGTTGTAATATTTATTGTTTATTAGAAAATTGCCTATCCGTCAGGGTTGTAGGAGGTGCTTGTGCCTATCCCATTGCTCATTGGGCGAAAAGTAGAGGAAACACCGTGAACAGGTCGCTGGTCCATTGCAGGGCAGACAGAGAAACAAGTACATATTCACACCTAGTGGCTATTTAGTGTCTCCAGTTCACCTATATTCCATGTCTTTGGACTGTGGGAAAAAACTGAGCTCCCGGCAGAAACAAGGACAACATGCAAACTCCACATAGAAAGGACCCTGGCCAGCCAGCCAGCAATCAAACCCAGGACTTTCTTGCTGTGAGGTGCCAGTGCTAACCACTGCACCATGGTGCTACCTTGTTTTTGTTTATTTTATTTTTTAGTACTTTTTTAAAACTTAAATTTAAACAGTTTTTTATTTTTTATTTATTTATTTTTTTTAAAATAAAAAGCTGATATATGAGAAGGCTTAATTTGTCATATGTATATTATTGCTGAAGAACTGAAAAATTATATTTTGAGATCGAATATGGTGTGGTCACATAAGTAGTTAAATGCTATAAGTACACAATGCAAGATTCAGTAATTTATTTGCAGCCTATCATTACTTTGGTTTTATTTTATTTCTTAAAATGAAATGACATTGTGAACCTGGGTGATTTATGCAAACAGACTGGAAATAAGCAAATTTACCTCAGCTGATGTTAGATATTTTACAAACCAAGGTTGAGTGAGCCGATGGAAAAAATCCTTACCAGTGTAAAAGCTTTGAGAGTCACAACCTTTGAATGCCTGTGTACAGAGTGAATGACAGTGGCAAGATTGTGTTGTGTGGCGCAGCGGCAGTGAGCTTTGTGTGGGGGAGGAGCTGCATGTGTGGCTGGCCTATCACGAAGCAATGTGGACACAGCTACCCAAGTAGGTTTTTCCTTCCTATAGAAACAGAGAATCAATGTGGTTGAATGTGGTGAAGGTTCACCCTGTTTGTTCAAATGAAATTCTGGTCAGTGGTCATCTCCTGAGTACATAGAAAGCGTTCAAATTAAAGCAAACACACAAATCATTACCTCAATAGCAGCAAGCAAGTACCACATGCAGAGGAAGCTGGACCCACTGATATCAGGTCCTCTGCTCTTGTTCCTTCTTCCTCCCCTCCCCTTTCTTGAAGGGCTTTGTCAAACTGCTCCAAATCGAGGAATGATGAAGAATCCAGCCTCCTCATTACCAGGCGATTTACCAGTTGAGGGTGGAACTCACACGTCACTTGAACTGAATTTACTCCATATACAGAGTTGTCAGAGCAAAGCTTTAAATTTTCATGTCTCAGCATTTTCATGGAGGATGCAACTGTTATGCATTTCCTCACATGCCTCCTCTCTATCTCTTGCCTGGTGTTACCTCCTTGTTCTCTCATTCATGCATTCATTCATCCCAGGGAAGTGTCACATACTGCCTTACTCAGTCTCCCTCTACATCTCCCAAACATTTCTATAGTGTAACATTAGTGTTAGTGGTTAGGAACATTCATGCTTCACCCAAAATGTCATCTGCGTGTTTTAACCCTGACAGCAGTTTATGTTGTTTATTACAGATCAACACATGTAGCTGGATGGTGAAATGGCAAAACACACAGCACAAATGGCTTTTACACCCCCACCAGTCATTACCCATAATGCATTGTGTTACCATGTCTACACACTCATCTCTTAAAGTGAGCGAATAACAGACAGGCACATAACAGAACACAATGAACATTACCACACCAGCTATGGTGAATTATGTCCATAAGTCCTTTAAGTGCCTGCTCCAAGGTTAACCTGTAAGTCATAATACACAGCTAAATGGGCAGGAGGCTTATGTGATCTTTAATGATGGTTGATGTAAATATTTGCTTTCTGTATTGAAAGTCTATATTTTCTACAACATCATGGCTTCACTGCCTCAGACAGATCATGCTGTGATATTTGGAGCCTGTATAGAGTTTGATTAATCAAGTTCACCTGCCTGAATGGCTGGTAATTTCACAATATTACCTACCAGAGCTCACTTTTACCCACATTTGGCGGGTTGGTGGGTGTCAATTTCAAACCCTGTCTATGAGTTATGTAAGCTTCCCTGATTATCAGCTTATATCCAAATGACCAAAGGTAAGCTGTCAGGAAAAGCTGGGTGGGAAACGAAAACCCAAAGAAAACCAGAAAAACAAGGGCAACAATAAGAATATAGACTATTATGTTATTATTATTATTATTATTATTATTATTATTATTATTACATATACAATTATATAATCTGTAGTAGTCTAAACTGAAATGTTTCAAAATGTCCATTGGTAAGCTGGATGGGAAATGGAATGGAATGATTATCACACTAGTCAACTATAGAATTATTGTTGAATTAACTACATTTATATCATTGTCAGGGTAAATCCTAATCACTTTGAAATGTATACACTGGCTGTAAAATTTTGAACCAATATATGCAACTATGGCAACAAGCAGCAGTTTGAGTGTAAAGCTACAGTAACTGTGTGTAACAGCTAGCCACCATACTCTGCCCCATTTTAAAAACACCAGTTGCTTGAAATGGAGTAATCAAGATGTGATTGAAGTGCAGACTTTCAGCTTTAATTTTAGTCTTTGCTACCAAATGCAAATACAAACACTTGGAATGAATCTCCAGACCTTTTATTTTCTTCATTTATCATGGAATAACAAGGGGAAAAGTCACACCTGGTCAAGAAACTGCTTTTTATAGTCAAGTGTCCAATTACTTTTGAACCTCTGAAAATGCAGTGGCAATGTATAAAACTGGCTGTAATTACTAAACAGTTAATGTCATATTTTTGTTCAACCCCTTAAATTAAAGCTGAAAGTCTGCACTTCAGTCACGTCTTGATTATTCCATTTCAAATCCACTGTGATGGTGAAAATTATGTCACTGTCCAAATACTACCAAATGTATGTGCTGCCTTTAATCTGTTTTGGCAAATCCACAACATCTACAATGCTGTTGCTTAAGTTGACTGTTAGCCAAATTAGCTGGTAGCTTTTCCATTAGGCTGTCTGATCTGTACAAAAACTCTGTGAGCAGAAATATGTTCATTTTTGGATCATGAATTCATGATGTATTCTGTTTTTATTATTATTATTATTATTATTATTATTGGCAGGTGGCCATCGTATAAGCAGGATAATCCAGTCTGAGGTGTGTTCAAGGGTTTTTATGCACTCCATATAGGCAGCTGCCCTCCACTTCATGTCCATTACTTAATCCATTTATTATCCACCTCTGTAGAATACTCATCTCCGATTGGTCAGTCATGGCCAACTAGCTCTCAACAACAACTAGCTAACAACAACACTAAAAACTTGTCACAACATATATTATAGATATTGTTGATATCATAATTTATTCGGGGTACAGGAAACATCTGATGGTGAACTATCACTAGAAAAGAAAATTAGAGGAGGGCAAAAAAGGAAGAAGGTACACTTCAGCATGTAGTGTGCTGATAGCTGAAATTTTGCTAAAGCAATTAGGTCTGGTTGTTATAGACGCAAATAGAATCTATGCATTATTTGTTTTAGCAGACTCTGGGAGGCTAATAAAACCATTTCAGAATATTTTGTGTCCAGTTGATGCTTTCTTTCATAAGCAGCCATGAAATAAGTGGGACAACCCTGTTTGGGTTTATTTATGATATTGGCAAGCTGGCTGTACATTATCCCTTATATACACACTTGTCTAAACAAAGCATTATATTTGCATAATTCACTAAGATAGGAAAAAGTGCAGTTTACAAGTGTAATATTTATTGAACTAACCTATAAACACGTGAAAGCCCACCAGTGCTTATTGCCTGCTTGCCAGCTGTGTGAAAAGGCCCATTGAGCAATATGCAGAAATTTGAATAAATAAATGTAAAACATCTGGAACTGTACAAAGACATGGTTTATTTTACATGGAAACCAGAGAATCAGGATAAATGTACTAGTTAGCAACACACTTACACATGACAACCTGTGTTGCAGAGAAAGGGTTAGAAAAAGCAAACCTCAGGCTCTAGTTTTGCAGACCTGGCGAGGCGGGGTCGCAGTGCAATTGCGCTTCGCCAACTGGGTGTGGCCAGGTGGATTTCGCAAGTTTGGCACACCGTGCATGGTGGCACAAGTACTCCGCCGTTCCTCCTACCGGCGCATGGGAGGAGAGAAGGCGTGGAGTGGGTTTGACACAGCTGATTCACTTTAAACCAATCAAATGAGCCCCTGTCCTCGCCTGTAAAATGCGCTGCGTGAAGGCGTAATGAACATTTACACAATTGACATGGAGGTCTGCTGCCTCAGGCGGAGCGGAGGAGACCGGCTCGGAGCGGAGACCGGCGAGCAGTGCAGACACGTCACCAAAACCTCACAGGCAGGCTTCCGGAATGTCAGGCACATGAACAATGCAATACATACCTACAAAAAACACTATTCAATGCTACAATCACAATCAGCACATACATTTATCTCCATATCAACTGTCCGGTCACAACTGATGTCAGATCAAAGGAGATTGGCACCGTTTGTGCTGATTGTGAGGTTTCGGTGATGTGCGCCAGCCAGCCAAACTTCCACTGCGCCGGCTCCGCTCCGCCTTGTGCTGAGAGTAGACGTGGTTTCAGATGGCGAGCTTTTGGTGCATTGTGGCACGAAACTGTCACTGCGCCAAGCTGAATCTGTCAACATCTCCCCCTGCTGTGCCGTCACTCACATCTCGGCACACCTCGGTCTGCAAAACTAGCAAACCGTCCGCCCCTCGAGTTGCGCTGGTCTAAACTAGCTCTGCGCGGGGTTCGCCTCACTGCACCACCCTGTGCTGCGCCGGGAAACTAGAGCCCCTTGAGTCAAACCTGCAGTGGAAACAAACAGCAGTGGAATCAGCAGCGTACATGTTGTCTGCTTGCTTGTGAGTTACTAACAGGGGCACGTGTCTAACATGGCAGTTTAGCAACCTAATGAAAATCTTCCAGTCGCTTAACCACATCAGTACAAAATGACATGCATCCTTGTGGAAAGAATTAAAAAAAAAAAACCAACTCCTGGTGTTGTGTATTTTTGGGTACACACAATAGAAGAGCTCTCAATAATGTCCATATTGTCTTCATAGTTTTTGGCATTTAGAATCTGTGACTAATCATATTTTAAACAACAAAATGAATCGAGTGTAAATTCTCATCTTTACACTCTCCGTCTCTGTTTTTCTAGCTTCTCCCTCCTTCCTCTTGTGGGAGACTGGTGTACTCTTTGGGGGCGGCTCATTTCCATTTTGATTCCTCTTTGTAGTGGTTCATCATCTCCTGTCCCGCGGCCTCACCGCCCCTGGACCCCTCTCTCTTGATTCGCCCCAGCTTTCATCTTACACCCCCTTCACACACCTCGGTGCTTGTTTGTCTATTTACTTGTTTGTACAGATGGCTGCTGACCCATTAAACCCAACAACACCTCATCTTCTATCTGTCAAGATTACAGAACAGGGTTTGGGTACCTATGAGGACGGATATACATGTGCACCAAATTCCCTTCCCCTCCCCTGTATGTTATCTGAAATGTGATGTACACATGACTTCCTGGCACTATGGAACTG
>OMLB01063940.1:0-11557 GCA_900302555.1 Myripristis jacobus | reverse complement strand
AAAAAAAAAAAAAAAAAAAAAAAAGGGTTTAGCAATTGTTTTTTTTATAACTGATCCTGTCCAGATTTGCACGCCAAGGTAAGAAAACACGCCTGGCAGAGACTTGCACCTCACTTTTCTCGTTCAAAATGAAATAATTTTTAAGCTGCTTGATGCGAAACTGCAGACAGTCGACTGAACTGACGACTGTTAAGACTTAACTGACAAAAAACATGGCATGTAATGTACCGGCACGTTGCTTCTGGTGAGAACTGTGAAGACTAAACCATCAAATGACAGGCGCTTTCCATGTTTTTGTCATTTTTGATCATGTACTAGGAAAATTTGAATTCTTATGAAGGGGCCACTTTAAAAACATCCTAAGGTGTGCTTGTGCAATCCGTCTATAAGGCTCTCTTGAAACAAAAGTGATGGTGAGAACCTTCCACAAATGTGAGGTCGAGTTTTTTTTTTTGATTGTGTTTGAAATCTCAGTGCAGCTGTTTTGTCTGCGTCTCAGCCGGCACTATTTTTGGCCACTATTATTTCTCTGCCGGGATATAACAGTCAGAGTGGGCAGTGATATTACTGGAGGTGAACCCATCTGCTCGCTGCGCGGCCCGGCCGATGGGCAGGAGCGATCAGGAATGATGAGCGGCGTCTGCCAACCTTTTAATACCCGAAACTTAGCTAAGATAGAGCGTGTCACTCTGCGTTAAACACTCAGTTCAGTCAGACTTATGTTGACATGTGAGGAGGCTTTACTGTGCACATTTTGAATTGTACATCATCATCATTAGATGCAAATGGAAAGCCAGCTGTGTTTAGAAAAAAAAAACACACACAAGGACGGATCATTTCTAACAAACAAAATGTTTTTATTTATGTTAACATGCTGTCATTGCGTGTAGCACTGCTCAAAACTAAGGTTATATCCGCAGGTCATGTAACTGCAGGGTTTTTTTTTTCTCCTTCGAACAAAGCCTGACTCAGCTGCGTCTGTACTACAAGACCCAGCAGTCAGAAATCGTTACCTATCTAGAACTGACATTCAGAAACAAACACAGAAAACAAGGGAGGACGAGGGTGTTACGAGGCCAAACGGTAGGAGGAGGGGAGAGGGGTGGTGGAAGGAGGCTCATGGAAACGCAATTAATGGACGCAGCGACGGGCCGGCTTCAGCGCAGCGCCGCTCCCATCAGGCCGCGGGGCCTGTCGACTCGGCTCAGTCGGCGGGGTTCCCACCGAGGGAGGAGGGGCCTGGGTTACAGAACTGGTGCCGTGACATCCGCCCTTCCTAAATCCTGTCTACCCTCCCGCCAAAGTAAAATAGAAAGCTTTCAGCGGCGGTGGAGAGGAGGTCAGTAGCCATGGAGACAGCGAGTTCTCACCCCGGCTCGCATCGAGCACCCTGTTATCTCCACAACACCCTCCCCTGTCCCTGCGTCCATTTGCGCTATCACTCCGACACTTCAGAAATTTGCCTGTGGAGGGGAGGGGGAGGGAGGGGAGGGTGTGTGTGTGTGTGTTAAACATGCAGCAGCACACAGACCGAGGCGGCTGCAACAGAGGAGTGAAGCAAAAAAAAAAAAAAATAGCACCAGAGAAGGGTAGAATCATAGAAAAACAACAACAAAAACAACATCAACAACAAAAACAGCCCACTTTCACCTGTGGTTTTGCCCAAATTATTGTCACATGCACAAGTCGCCCAACCCGTCCGAGTCCCGTCCTGACTTCTGCTCACCTCCTCGACCTCCTGGAGTCTCCTCACCACGTTTCACGTACACAACGACCACGCAACGTCGGCACCCCCCTTCCCTTGATATTAGCTCAACACGATAACTACGTTTCAAGGCCTTTATCTACGGGCAGCTATTCCACAACAACACTAACAATCTGGTACGTCTCACTTGGCTATGAAAAAAAAAGTCTGCTGTTACTGGAATAGGCCGATGCACCGCTCAGGTCGACTGGCCTATATTCCATACTCAAGCTAACAGTGGAGCTGTACATAAAAACAAACAAACAAACAAACAAACAAACAAACAAAACAACAGCTTTTTTGGCAGATTCTAACGAGAGAGCCTAAGCTGCAGTAGTAGTGAAAGTAAAGCACATGGCTTGTGGATGATGATGATGATGAATGAATGAAATGAGAGGAGAAAAAAAAATGGAATGACGTGATGGGCCTCGACGGGGCAGCTTTGGGGTTTGGAGACGAGAAAAAGTTGCAGGAACGTCCTCGATTTGTTACCGAGGAGGAAGATGGCGCCAGCAGCCGTGTGCCAGCCTGGAGTTTTAGGGGAGATCTTTGTGCTCGGTGGTTGATTCCTTAATGATCTGCAAGGAGGAGAAGTCAGAGTCAGACACAGGAGACTGGGTGACGTGCAGCACGGGAAGCATCAGGTGTGTGTTCAGTGTGAGCCAGGGTGTGTGGAAACCCGGGTGTTACACAATGTAGCACAGCGCCCTCCGGAGGCGACGGCCAGGTGCTGCAGTATAGATTGGCCTACTTCACTGTGAGCAGGTTGTGCTGTGCTGCGTTCAGGTGCATACTGTACCTCCCCATCCCTGGTCTCCACAGTTCGGACCATGATGCTCCTCTTCACGTGGGCCTCTGGGGTCTTGGTGTCCAAATTGGTTTCTGACGGAGGAGCAAAGGGAAAAAATGGTGAGCTCAAAAAAGCGAATACAACAATCATGTAATTTATTACTGTATATTGTTATTAGGCATCTTGTAAAAGTATTGGTGGAAGTTTGTATTTTCAGTTTTTCACTCTATGATTTGTTCTGCCATTCATTTTGTTTACAGTAAATTAAGGCGACTACTTCATCATGGGTTCATTTTTCTTATGTTTGAACAAAAGCACTTGAATGCAACACACAGTATCAAAGACAGGATCTGACACAGAACAAACTTTTTTTTTTTTTTTAGAGTATATATTCACAATTGTCACTCAGGCCAAAGCTCACACCCATGATTTTAAGTCATGGATGTTTGAATTTAATCCATAAGACAATTTTTCTTCGGACTATTTCTTGGCATATGTACACTCTGTTGTGGGAGTCCCAATGCAAGAAAGAGGAATGGGGGATTCATGTGCAATCGATAAATCAGAAAAATGTACTTCTTATTTGATAGTTCGCCAGATTAACTATCATAACTAAGTAAGAAGAAGCAAAATCCAAGTCGTCCTTTTCCCAATGTTGATGATCATTTTCTGTTTTTTGATTGCTAATTCTTGTTGTTTTTGGGGGTTTTTGTGTGTGTGTGTGTGTGTGTGTGTGTGGTAAGTCTTGTGTCTTGATTTCGGTACAATGCCTGAATTCAAACATCTAAAACAGCAGGGTGTTTGTGGTGCTGTTAAGCAGATGTGAAATAAATCGGCTGGAGCAGGAAAACACGCAGGTGTGATCTTTTAACATAATAACCAGGGATGTGGTGGAGGAAAAACCCACTTCAACTCAGTAAACCCCCGACTCTCAGGCTGACATGAAGTGGAATTAAAATGTGACGGATTTTAAGGTAGAAAAAGGCAAAATTATGGTTTTACAAATGTATAGCTGTTTTTGTTCATATGGTTATTATTGGCTTCACTGTGCTCACTAACTGGAGTTCAGACAGCTTTCAAAGCAAATGCAGTAAATTCAAAAAAGGTGGAAAATGAGCGGATCATTCGTCACTCACCTCTGAACTGCAGGTTGGCAAAGCTCTGAACAGGAACAGTGATCCTGGAGGAGGAGAGGAGGAAAGAACTAAACTCACTGTAAATAAACAGGAATTATTCGCCTTTACTCATCAAAATCGAAATCGCCTGACCAGCTCCCTCTCACCTGCTCTCCTCCCCCTCCAGGAGTTTCCTGTAGGTGGCGATCTCGACATCCAGGGCCAGCTTGACGTTGAGGAGGTCCTGGTACTCCTGCAGGTGCCTGGCCATCTCCTCCTTCAGCGCCTGGATCTCCTCCTCCAGGCGGCTCACCGTATCCTGGTAACCGCCCGTCTCCGTGGCGAAGCGGTCCTCCATGTCTCGCAGCTGGCGCTCCAGAGACTCGTTCTGATTGAGGAGGAGGAGGAGGAGGAGGAGGAGGGGAGGCGAATGAACACTGATGAACACTGACACCCGATGGAGCACGCTGACGTTTATATAAGTGACAATTATGGACTGATGGATGTGAGTGATTGAGGGCTCATATTAACACCGATATTTTCTTTTTCTAGTCAGTAGTCGATATGTGATGCATACCTTCAGCATCTTTTAAAGTTCATGTAAAAAAAAAAAAAAATTAGCTGTTACTAAGACTGTGTGTGATTGACCGCGTCTCCTTACTGTCCCGCGGAGAGCGTCCAGGTCGCAGGTCATCGCTTGGATCTGCCGGCGATAGTCATTGGCCTCCTGCTTGGCCTGGCGCAGAGCCTCCGCGTTCCTATTGGCCGCATCCGTCAGGTCAGCAAACTGTGCACGAAACCAAACAACACGACAGCTTGGGTGAGACTGCGTTATGGATGATGGACTTCTGCGCTTTTCACATGATTATGGCCGTTATATCATCATCATGTTGGACTTTGCCTCTTCACACTGTCCTGTTTTTGCATTTGAAATATATTGCAAATATCTTTACCTTTTTATAATTCTCACTGATCCCTGTTTAACTGTTCATTTAACTATTAAACTGTGCAACAATTTATACCTGCAGGACTTGACAGCAATTCAACAGTGCAATACCCCTGTGTGTTTATAGGTGTATTTTTTACATATGCACAGTTTTATATTTCTGTATTTATTGCAGTATTTTGTAGGATTAATGCACATATTTACACATAGGGCACATAATGCACATACTTTTTTACAACCACGATTAATGCACAGGCAGGATTAATGCACGTATTTATACATAATGCACATATGTTTTTTTTTAATATAAATTTCTGATGCACATATTTTTATATTTCTTATTTATTTTTCTGCATCTTAAGATTTCACCTCTGCTTATAATAAATTCTTCTCTCGATAATTTGAGCAGCTGCAACTGCAATTTCCCCTCAGGGATCAATCAACTGTTTCTGCTTCTGATTATTTTCCCCCCGTTATATTGATTATCCATAATCTCCTTCCATGTAAATTGGATGGAAGATGGATATTTTTCTGTCTGCATATGTTCTACTGCTGTTGTTTTACACAAGCTCATGCATGCTGTGATTAATACATTTTAACACGTTTCCTCCACAGTGTCATAATTCTCAGTTGTGTTAATTTAACACCAGCGTTTGGTGTCGTCTAATGTCATTTATGTTCTATTTTTCGTTGCTGCATGATCCACTTTCCCCACAGGGCTCACTGAAGTTATATTTTATCTTATTTTGATGTGTATTTTTCTCCTCCTCAGTCCTTGCAGGCATAATGAAAGGTGTGTGTGTGTGTCCTGACCTTGGAGCGGTACCACTCCTCCGTCTCCTGCATGTTTGAGTTGGCCATGGCTTCGTACTGGACCCTGATGTCTCTCAGCGCAGCGGTCAGGTCTGGTTTGGACATGTCCATGTCCACGTGCACCTGCTGGGCCACGACCTGCTCCTGGAGCTCACGCTGCTCCTGACATGAGGAGATGTGGAGGAGATAAAGCAGAAAATCAGCATTCAAAGGAGTTAAGGGATGTTAGTGATTTTTCTTTGACCTTTTTTTTTTTAGTTTTCATTTTATTTTCTGATGCACTCCACTTACCTCCTCATGAATCTTCCTCAGAAAGTTAATCTCATCTTGCAGGGCATCAATCTTCCTCTCCAGCTGGACACGGTTTAGAGATGCCTCATCCACATCCTACAAGAGGAGAGGAATGTGAGGGAGTGAGTGTGAATGTTCAGAGATGTGTGTGTGATTAGACTACTGGCTGAGAGGATGAAGCAAATATCATGAATATTACCTGTCTGAAGGCATTCAGGTTGTTCTCTGCATCCTGGCGAAGGTTGATCTCATCTTGCAGCCTGAGAGAAACACAAGCAGGAGTAAAAAACTAGAACAAAGGTGTGTCATACCTGTATTTCATTCCCATATATATCAATACATGAACAAAAGCAAAACTCTTTTTCCTGCTCCCATGCAACCAAACACACATAAAACTCCACTTACTATCAAAACAAAATCCCAATTACCTCTAAAATGAGTGCACAAAATGAAAAATTTATTGTTTTTTTTCTCGCAAACAAAACAAGTGACAACTTCTATCAAAGCAACATCACAGCATTAACCAATTTAATCATCATTATTATTGTTATTATTGTTTTTGATATGGCACTACTTTTGAATATCACATGCAAAAGTCTTGTTTAGCGTGTTTCTAAATGACGAAAAATCCATCAAAGACTGCACATTTTGCTGCAACATCCCAATAATTTCTCGTTTAACCATCACACATGATACAGAATATGACTTTTTCCCTTTTTTTTTTTTTTGCCGATTCCTTTATGCAGAATTCAGACAGAAGAGACTTTTCTGTATTATAAAACTGTGGAGATGGAAATCCATTTCAAGCCTGTCGGTGAGTGGGAGCTCCAGCGCGGCTCCACATGCTGCAGCGGAAGGCCGGGGCGCAGCTGAATAGGTGGCTCACGCATCATTAGACATTCACTCCAGTCAGGCAGCCAGAGGCCTTTCCCACGGGGTGGAGTTTACACACTCACAAAGGATCCACATACACACCCACACACACCCACACACACACACACACAACAGCGCAATCCATCAGAAACGCACACAGACGCGCACACTTGCTCCCAGACGAAGGGCAACATCTGTACGGGATCGTGCGGAGTTTGCTGAATGGAGTGGCAGGAGGAAAGCAGCAGGAAACACAAGGTGACCTTTGACCCTCTCATCCACGGTTATCACTATTCACTCTGAATTCTGTCAGGGGACCAGCAGCTCTGTGGTAATCAGAGGAAAGGAGACTCTGAAATAGACCGCTCTGCCTTCCTGCATGTCCAGTCATTGATTCTCCAGAAAAAAAAAAAAAATCGCAGTATAAATTTATACTGAATGAGCAAATTAAGTGAAGAAAAGTTATTAAAACTGCTGCTGTGCCAAGTCCAGTGAATCCGTGTTTTAGGATACTTGGAACATCTGCCTGGCTCTCCGCTCTCTTTGTTGGGAGCGACTATTGTGCTCCCCTTCATTCCTGCACACCAATTCAATGGTGACTGGAGGTCCGGTCAGGATCAAGTTTGTAAAGAGGGATCCAGGAGTAAAGCTCGCCCCGAGCACAGCGGCTTGCATTCCAACAATTCAGAGACGAAGCAAAATCTGCATATAAATGCTTTAAAAAAAAAAAAAAAAACTCCCAGGGATGCAGCACGAGTGAGTGTGCGCCTAATTTTCGCCTGATAGACCTTTAACGTAACGTCGCTTTTCCTCAGGAAACGGATTTGTAGCAAAATTCTAAAACAATCAGTGCAGAAAAACACGACAGCAAAGCCAAGCGGACCAAAGGCTGTTGAACCGGGCATTTGTAAGCAACATTTGATCAACTAAAAAATACTGCAACAGTTAAACCATTTAGTTGAAGCTTTTTTTTCCCCAGAGCAGCAACTAACAACAAGTACCAAATGTTGAACTTTTTATATTATCAAAAAGTACAAGCAGCCAAAACACTGATTATAAATCAATGTTTTGGAGTGAGTGCTTGGGGAAAAAAGTGCAAGAACAAAAGAGAGTTGTTTTTTTGTTTTTTTTTCATCATTACGTCCAACATGTGTCTCCACCCCCAGCAGGAGTCACACCCCTCTCCCTCCTACCTCTGCTTGAGCGTGGCCACATCTCCGGCCAGGTTGTCCCTCTCTATCTCCAGCCGGGCTTTCCCGGTGGTGAGGCCGTCCACCTGCCTGCGCAGCTCCCTCAGCTCCTCCTGGTAGATGTCCCCCATGCGGCTGGGCTCCTTCCCCCTCAGCTGGTTCAGCTCCGTCACCAGCACCTTATTCTGCTGCTCCAGGAAGCGCACCTTCTCTATGTAGCTGGCGAAGCGGTCGTTCAGGCCCATCATCTCCATCTTCTCGTTGGTGCGCGTCTCCTTGTACTGGGCCTTCATCAGAGAGTCGGCGGAGAAGTCCAGCCGGTCGCCGGGGCTCCCCAGCAGCAGGGCCGTGCTGGTCGAGCCCAGGGAGAGCCGGGACACGGGGCTGGAGTGGGTGAGGTGGCGAGGGCTGCCATGCCAGGAGGCACGGCTGGAGGAGAGGCTGCTGATTCTGACCCCGCCGCCTGTACTGGCCGAACCCTGGGGGCCGAAACGCCTCCTATAGGACGACTGGACTCTCTGACTCTCCATGATGGGGAATGAAGCTCAGTCAGGGGACAAACAGGGCTTTTATAGGGGCAGACACGCCCCCCCGACACCCCCTCTCTCCCCCTCTTCACCCACTCTCTATTCCAAAGCGCAGAGGCCACAGGGTGGGGCAGAAGGGAGAGAGAGTGGCAGTCGGTGAATGGGACAAAAAGAGAGAGCAAAGGGGTGGTCGACATGACACTCAAAAAAGCTGTGCCATGGATTGTTTGTGCTCGTCCACTCAACTACAAATGTGTCTTGGCCGTCTCCCTCTCTCCCCCTCTCCTCCCTCGTTCCTGGCCTCTGACGCTCTCTCTCTCTCTCACACACACACTCTCTCTCTCTCTCTCTCTCTCTCCCCCTTTTTTTTTGTCTGTTTCTCTCTCTTTCTGTCTCAGCTGAATGAAAAGGAATTTGTGTGACAGAGCCTGGCCACCAATTCAACATGACCACACATGCTCTCTCACAAAAACAGCAACAGAGAGAGAGAGAGAGCGGACAAAAGGGAGCGAGTTGATGGAAACAGTCCTCTGCACATCCACAGTGGAAAGAGAAAACGATAAATTGAACGATGAAGTAAATAAATTGGTCTTGGAGAAAGAGTCAAAATGTTTTGCTGTGTGGCACGATGCTTTGGTCGATATCCAAAATATCAAACTAAGCTCGGAGGATTTGGTGGAATTACACTGTTGGGCCCGTGGCCACTTTGTGTGAGGACAGAAGCGCCATCGGGCAGAGCAGCTCGGCGCTGTGCTCTCTCCTCCTTGGATCTCAGCGTGAAGCACAATTATATAACGAGACAAAACAGAGAGAAACAGTTACCAAGCCTTTCTGGTGCTTGTCAGGGTGCAACTAATAAGTGCCAGCAAACATTCACTAAACACTGGCTGACTGTAATGGCGACACCTTATTTGTGGTGATGAAGTGATGTAGACTCCTTGATTAGACTCACCGTTCTTGTGTAGAGGCACCCCACCTTGTTATGCCTCATTATGATGTGGAAAAAAAACGAACAAAACTGCACAGCATGCAGATGGAGGCTTCCCATTTCTTTAAAGGAATTCATCACGATTAAGGGAGATGGGTCTGCTTGTTAATTGTGAAATGATGAGAACATGAACATCCGAATCATCTCTGCATCCCCAGTTCGTCACTGGCTTTAGTGGCCTATGCTAACGAGTCGTAGTTGGCATTGTTTATCATTATTTCCAACACTGAGAAAACTTGTTGCACCTCTAAAGCTGAATGTTGGATAAATTTAAGCGATACGTGTGGTTAAATGTGGAAGTTTTGTATCGGAGAAAAATCGGAAAACTCAAAATTCAAGTCGTGGGAGGATGGAATTTGTACATTTTGGCCTGAGGGTGGCGATAGAGGAAAGGTCGTGAGTTCACGCAAGACGGCAGAATTCATCCTCTGGGCTGCATGAGCGTGTTTGCAAAATTTCACGGCAATTTCCCCAAACGGATTTCCAGGCATGACGCCAGACGGACGTACAGATGGACCAGCTGACACGGCTGCCCTTAGGCCTCGCCCGCCAGCCGCTCAAAAAAATACGAACCACTCAGCAACGACACTCGCTGCTGCTGCCTGTTTCCAATCACTGGAGAACAGGTACAATATGGAGCCGACGATCTGTATATAAATACCCTTTTTCCACCTCACCCCGACTGGGACAAGATGTTTGATTCCATTTTCTTATTTACAACACAGTGTATCGTGTATTTGAAATAGAGATCTTGGGATGTGGGAGAAGTAAGATCTAGTAACTGCAAACACATTTATTCTTCGCTGAAGGTAGAGGAAGATCCGGCACAGATTACTTCTCCTAAAATGACTTGTTTTATTTTTATTGATTTACTTTTTTATATCCCAATATGTGTATTTCAATAAATAAATGTAAATAAGACAGCTCTGGAGTTGCTGTAAGGTTTATTTTTTCACTCTGACAGAGCTAGGCTAATGACTCCCATAGAGTTCAAGTCATTATGCTAAGCTAACAAAAAATGCTACCCCATAGGAGTTGAAATACTAGACGTACAGAGGTGAAAATGGTATCGAACATCTTGTCTCAGTCTGTGTAAGTCAGAGGAGGATTCCTTTAGTGGGTCCTCTGACCAATGGGACAAACATGTGGTATATTCCTTTAAATTGCACCATGGAAACGTGACAAAGCAGCTTCACACACCAGAGCGTCCGACAGCTCTGAACGGAGATAAACAGCCTTCTGAAGACGTAAAACACACCCAACATGATCACAGCAGAGAAAAGCGGAGAAGGTGAGAACAGCAGAGGCTCCAGTGAAACTGCAGGATTATATGGACTGTTCACTGTGTGAGGGTAAGATTAATTAGCTGTCCTGCTGGCTCCACAGACAGATGGATGGTGAGACAGGGGGAGCACGGGGGGGCCTGCCGACTTAATCGAAACTCCTGAAGGACCGACGGAGGCCGCGTTACAAATCCATTTCCATCCACTACCTTGGCAACCTCAGAGCCACTTACACCCGAGCACTCGAGCTGATCTTTTTCTGACTTTCTTTTGAAGAGGATGTGATTTGTGGGCATATGAGGTCGTGAACGTTTCCCCCCTCTGAAAATGCATCCTCGAAGATAACAGGGATTAGTTCGCTAAAGTCCTTGACGCAGCCGCCGTCAAGACAATTACCGTCGTGGTCTTGAAATCAGTATGAGCCGCTCAGGTGCTTCACATAAATTTGCGTGCTCAAATAAATGATGTTTCGGCACCTGGACATGTGAGATACCAGTTTCCCCGCAATTCATCCATCTTCCTTTAAATCCCTACACTGCGGCCTTGCAACAGGTAGTAAACCCACAGCACCAGGGGGACATAAAACAACTTCTTTGTTAGTGGCTGATAAAGTCATGGGGAGTGGAAAACCACAAGTACTGGAGGACTGTGAATAAAACCCGGTGACTATACTATCCTGGCCCTGGATGTGTTGGTTATAAAAACAACAGAAAACAACACAGTGACTTGAATTCCAATTGGTCTCCGTTAATAGAGGTTAAACGAGGCGGCCCACTGTATGTTTGGCAGAGATTTGTTGACTTTAAAGGCCCCGTTGCAAAGGATTGATGGCGCGGTCGCCTCATTAAGGTGACACTGATTGTGCCGGCCCCCAGGATTTCTGAGGCCATCACAACGGTTGCCTCAGATCTGGTCACTGAGGTAATATCTACCCAACACAAAGCATCCAGAGAGGGAGAGAGGGAGAGGGAGAGGGAGAGGAGACTGACGGGAAAGA
>OMLB01063938.1:0-18018 GCA_900302555.1 Myripristis jacobus | reverse complement strand
TTTATTAAAAAGAAAAGACTGATGTCAAGATGAAATATCATCTTGACATAAATATTCAGACCCTTTATTTAGTACTTTGTTGAAGCACCTTTGGCAGCAATTACAGCCTTGAGTCTTTTTGTATATGACGCAACAAGCTTTGCACACCTGGATTGAGGGATTTTCTGCCATTCTTCTTTGCAAATCCTCTCAAGCTCGGTCAGGTTGGATGGGGACCATCGATGGACAGCCATTTTCAGGTCTCTCCAGAGATGTTGGATAGGGTTCAAGTCAGGGCTCTGGCTGGGCCAACCTTCGGCCCAGTCTGAGGTCCTGAGCACTGTGGAATAGGTTTTCATTGAGGATACCTCTGTACTTTGCTCCATTCAGCTTTCCCTCAACCCTGACCAGTCTCCCAGTCCCTGCTGCTGAAAAACAGCCCCACAGCATGATGCTGCCACCACCATGCTTCACTGTTGGGATGGTATTGGACAGGTAACAAGCAGTGCCTGGTTTACTCCAGACATAATGTTTGGAATTGAGGCCAAACAGTTCAATCTTGGTTTCATCAGACCAGAGAATCTTGTTTCTCATGGTCTGAGAGTCCTTCAGGTGTTTTTTTGCAAACTCCAAGTGGGCTTTCATGTGTTTTGCACTGAGGCTCCCATCTAGCCACTCTGCAATAAAGCCCAGATTGGTGGAGGGCCACAGTGATGGTTGTCCTTCTGCAACTTTGTCCTATCTCCACTCTGGAGCTCAGTCAAAGTGACCGTCGGGTCCTTGGTAACCTTTCGTACTAAGACCCTTCTCTCATGATTGCTCAGTTTGGCTGGGCGACCAGTTCTTGGAATAGTCCTGATTGTGCCAAACTTTTTCCATTTGCGAATTATGGAGGCCACTGCGCTCTTGGGAACCCTCAGTGCAGCAAAAATTTTTTTGTAGCCTTCCCCAGATCTGTGCCTTGCAACAATCCTGTTTCTTAGCTCCGCAGGCAGTTCCTCTGACCTCATGGCTTGGTTTTTGCTCTGATATGCATTGTCAGCCATGACGCCTACTACAGAGAGGTGTGTGCCTTTCCAAATCATATCCAAATCAATTTAATTTACCACAGGTGGATGCTAATCAAGGTGTAGAAACATCTCAGTAACTATCAAGAGAAATTTCAAGTGTTGTTGCAAAGGGTCTGAATACTTATGTCAATGTGATATTTGAGTTTTTCCTTTTTGCAAAAATTTCTAAAATTCTGTTTTCACTTTGACATTATGGGATACTGAGTGTAGATTAACAAGAGAAAAAATGAATTTAAACGATTGGAGCATCAGGCTACAACATAACAAAAGTGAAAAAAATGAAATGGGGTCTGAATACTTTCTGAATGCACTATAAGTAATGGGCCTCGTAAGCATTATACATACTGAATACAGCTATGTTCTTTATGTATGAGATATTACAATGTTATGTGGAATTTAGCAGTGGAAATAGTGTACTTTGGAATATTTATCATATAAAAGGCGTGCTTTGAGGCCAAAAAGAGAACCACAGATATGATCTAATCATTCAGTTTGATGTTGCGTAGACCAGCAGTTCTAAACCTAGGGCCCTGACTGATGTGATGCTTTTTGTCCATAATCTGGACATTTTACATTTTGGCATTTATTTGATTACAACCATGCACTGAATCATCTGTATTTGTATTTTTTGGGGACCCCCTGGAGCCCCCTCTAGGAGGGTCCCCAGAAAATGTCTTTATCCTGAGCATTTATCAGTAATCTACCAGTAACATAAAGGGTCCTATCTTGCATGCAGTACCAAGCTGCTAGTTTCCAACTGACACAGTTTTCATTTTCCTGTTCAGCGCTGTGGTTCTGTAAATAGCAAATGCAGTAAAGTGCCCATCTGTGTGCCCATGGAGGTGTTGCTCTTAAAATGGGGTGTGGTTAGCTGAAAGCAATTGTGCAATTGACCAACAAAAACCAGGTCTGAATTAATGATTGAGGCTGCTATAATGCAGTAGCCACAACAAATCTCAACATTATACATTTTAGAACTGTTTTGCTGTCCAGGCAGAAACATTAATGGGTCCGGACCTGAACTGGAGTCTGCTAATTGGTGACGTCTGCTCTGTAGCATCACGTGTGATTGGGTTGCCTTTGTCTTTGTGGTTCCTTTTTTCCTTTTTTTATTGCAACCAGTGTAGTTGGTCTCTATCACAACTATTTCTAGCTTCTCTAGGTTATCTTTGCCCCTTAAATCTTCGTGTACCCACTGGTGAATAAAATAACAACAGTGTTGATGATCGTTATCCCTGATACCTAGTCACATTGGTGAACTGAAGTCAATTGAGTGGAGCATGTTGTTTCTGTATACTAAGGTATCATTAGCAATTTGACATAGACATACATATTTTTAAAGATGAAATATCTTGCAATTTAATGGCATAATTCTTTTTAAAATGTAGACATCCCAATTGCATTTCATTTAGTTCACTCAACCAAACATTAAAATGTTAAGTTTTACTAATATCTGTACTTTCAGCCTATCACACATACAGTAAGATCCATAAGTGCTTGGACAGTGACACAGTTTATATTTTTGCCCTTGTACACCACCACAGTGGATTTGAAATGGAGTAATCAAAAATCCTAAATGGTTAATGCCCTATTTTTGTTCAACCCCTTAAATTAAAGCTGAAAGTTTGCCCTCAGTCACGTCTTGATTACTCTGTTTTAAATCCGCTGTGGTGGTGTACAAGGGCAAAATTATGAATACTTAAGGACCATAACTGTATGTTGGCCTTCCTCTTCTGTCCTCTGTTGGCCAGCATCATGTCGGTTAACCCTCCAAGCAGCAACGATGCCTGCCTCAGCATTGTCCACAGCCTGATGTGCCACCGGCAGGGTGGAGAGAATGAGGGCTTTGCTAAGAGGGCCATTGAAAGCCTGGTGAAGAAACTGAAGGAGAAAAAGGATGAGCTGGACTCACTCATCACGGCCATTACCACCAATGGTGTCCATCCTAGCAAGTGTGTCACCATTCAGAGGACACTGGATGGACGACTACAGGTCAGTAAGATGATGAAAAACTATTTCCTTCTATTTTGCTGCTAGCATGACACACAATCACTGTATTTGTCTACTGTTCATTTCAACTTACTGTTATAGATTCACTTTTAAGTCTACTTTCATGCTTGTACCATATCATAAACTGTGATGGAAAATTCTCTTTTGAATTTTTTAATTTTTTCAGTAGCTGTCTCATTCATGCTTTACAGTATTCATGGTTATTTGTTCATTTATGTAGTGTAATTTGTGATTTATATCTTACAAGACTTGCAAAAGCTTCCTTCAATAACAAAGTCAGTAATGCAAATTTTTGTTCTTATTTTGTTGGTAATGTATGGTCCACTTGTGGTGGTGCACTACAGCAGAATGTTACCCTTTGAAACACTGAAAATAATAATGTGCCAGTAACCCTTCTCAATGGGCTTTGCTGATTGGCTGATTATTGCTAAGTAGCAGAAAGTGGTGGCCAGTTAGAGCCTTTTTTTGTAGTTGGAGACTAATAGGAAAAAAGTGCACTTCTCATAATACCAATTCTTAAAGAGAAAGACTCTAATTTACCAACTTTGTCGCTGTCTGAAGCTGTCTGTAAAACAGACCTTTTAGCCATTTTCGATTGCTAAGTGTAAATCTGGAACTACTCTTAATCTGGAACTTGCCAGAACTCCTGAAGTTTAGGGGCTACCTTTTGTTTCCTTTTCCACTGCTTGGACTACTGTTTGGCTGTGCACTGCAGGGCTCGACAGTAATGGTTTCCAGGTTGCCATTGGCAACTGTTCTGAGAAAAAAATCAGTTTTTGCCTGTGGTTGCCATCAGTGGCAACCACTTTTTAACATATAAAAACAGGGACAGCAAACACTAAAGCGTGCACCCCAAAATAAATACATTTTTAAAATCTGTTGCATTAGTGATATTTAACCTCTTACCGTCCCAATGGGCCACCGGTGGGCCTGGCCGACTTAATGCCTTTCAGAGGAGGTAGAGGGCTCAGCTTTAAAACTAAACTGAAAACACTGGTATCACATGGCCTCTTCCCTCTTGCCCATGCCCACCTTATACTAATCCCATGCAGTTTGCGCTGCAAAACATGCAGTTATTTGCATGCAGTACAAATGTGTTAGTTCAGCCTATTCTCAGATGGTGTATTTCTGTATACTGGGGCCTAAACAGTCTTGGAGTTGCACAAAGTGGGTTTGACTGGAAAGCTGAGGCTCTTTTGGAATCAGTGAGCCACATATGATTTGTGGGTGTTGATGTTAGCAGACTAGCCATTTCGTTGTAGTCAGACCCTTTTTTGAAACCTGACGTCACTGTATAAAATGACCTATTGTGACCTCTAGGATAATCACAGCCTCATGAAACTTAATAACCACAAATTAGAAACAGAGGTCATTCAGAGAATGTATGGTTATCCAGGTATTTTGACAATAAAAGGGAGTTTCTGAGCAATTTCCAGAAAAGATTTCCCGTCATCCAGTCAACAAAAAATGCAGTTCTTACAGAAATCTCCAAATTGCAAAATTTTTGACACCAAATCACAGCATGATTTTTTTCTGTGGTGTTCCTCAAGGTCTTGCTGTCCGAATGTGGTATTTTGGAGGGATTCTTATTAAATTTTATTAGATTTTGCACCAAATCTAACCCTAACCCTAACCCGAATGAATGGTATCAACCCAAAAATTTCTGCAACAACTTATGACATATAACATATAACATCTTAACAGCTGTCATATGCACCCATCATAATATTCCACCCCTTATACACTAAATACACACACACACACACACACAAAATTAAAAGTAAATAGGGGCCTAACCAAAACACTATGTTTATTACAGATTTATGCTGTAATAACTTGACATACAGTACTGAGCTGTATCTCCAATTGATCATTAGGTTCCCAGCTTTCAGGAGATGTTTACCACTTCTGTGGTATCTACTGCTGACCTGTTATTACTCCCTAAAGATCCCCTGTCCCCTCACTAAAATGGGTCTGACAAACGGACGGATGGCTAAGGGGTTAAATGTTGCTGTTACAGTCAGAACCGGAATCATCCTGGATGCTAACTGCTGTAAAACTTCACAGAAAAAGAAGAGGAACCAGAACCAGCATTGGTGTGTTTACTTGCATGCACACAGGCATCTGTTTTAGAGACGATGGCAAAGCAAATTAAGTTGTTTGACTGGGATGAAAACTTTGAACCATCAACATCAGAAACAAATTTGTTCAAATTTGTGCAGATTTGTTCAACTGAGAAAGAACTTGATGAACCTGAACAAAAAACAAAAAGAAAATTTGTAAGTCTTGGGATGCGAAGATCCCTGGCATCTTTTTGCCAGATGGAAAATACTGCAAAGCGTGTGCAACATACACCTTGATAAGTGACATCAGGTTCACTAGTACAAGGTAGCACATCTTCAGAACTATGGGGCTAGACATGCACTGGAGCTTGAAGAAACACAAGTGGGCAGGTCAGTGTCATAATGGGGTGGAGGCTGCAAGACCTGGCACACCCATTGAGCGCGTTTACATGCACACCATATTCCTGTATTATTCGAAATATCTGCAATATTCTAGTTGTGCACGGGTCATGTAAACACTCACCGAACCGATTAAGGTCATTTTCCGGTTGGAGAAAATTCCGAATAAGACCCCTGGCATATGCCTGTTCCAACCGGAATATTGTGCCATGTAAACACCTTAATTGGAAAATGCCTCATACTGGAACATCCAGTTATGTCTGCGCATGCTCGATTCACAATGAATCCTGGGGTGTCTTTGTTGCTATGGTTACTGCAAGCGGGGAGAACGACATGGCGACCAGCATGGCGAAAAGCAGCAAGAGCCAGCATTTTTGAGGTGAGGAGGAGACTGCAGTCTGCCGTCAGCTAATGAAAGCCTTAAATATCATGGAGTATATCGATGGGAGAAAACACAGAAATAGCGACAGCTTCTTCTTCTTCCTCTGTATTTCCGGCAGACCAGATGCCTATATGCTTACTGCTGCCCCCCGCGGTTGAGTGTCGCATTACGTAAGAGAGTGGAATACGCCGAAACACAGGAATATGCCAAGTAACACGTAAACAGAATATTCCAGTTTCCGCAGCGCACATAAACACCTTATTCAGAAAATTACCTTAACCAGAATATTGACCCGAATTGGAATTATGGTGTGCACAAATGGGTCACTAATGGGCCGATGAACACTGCCAATTGCAAGATTAATGCTGCCAAATGGGAGATCCTTATAAAACTTTGATTATGTTCTGAGAAATGAGGAAGCCTTACATAGTCTGCTGGATCTTCAAATAAAGAACTTATCTGATTTGGTGTGACTTAGAAGCTGCAGGACGGATCCACACAGGTTAAATAGCTGTGTCTGACATGTCAGAACTGATGAAGCTGCTTCGATGAGAAGAGAAATGTCTATAACAATCTACAAACAAGACCAGTTGCCCTTGATTCAACTCTCCTTGGATGACTATGACCTGGATGTCAAAGAACCTTCATAGACCAGAGAAACACTATAACACATCCTCAGAAGTTTTCATACGGACAGTTTTTCCAGGTTGAGGTGCTCAGTGCAATATGTAATATTAACCCAAAGAAATCCATTGGAGCAGATATTTACAAAGGACTTCTCTTTTGTCATTTGTTCTGATGCGCTGTTGAATCAGTTTAAATTTCTTCTGAATGGTTTGATTGGAAGAATATGCTTGCTTTGTGTAGTATCTCTGTTATTGTTTGTTTTTTGTGTAGGTTTGTTTTTTGTTAAGGGTTCAAACCCATGGGGCTGAAACCCTGTGGTTTTTGTGCTTTTTTATTATTAGGTTTTCAAGCCTGTAGGGCTGAAACCCTATTGTTTTTGTGCTAGTTGTTATTATTATATAGTAGTAGTAGTAATAGTTGCAGTAGTAGCAGTAGTAGTAGTCGTATTAGTGGGCAAGCTGGAGGAGTGCATACTCATGTTGTTGCCAGTTTTTATTATTATTATGTGCTTGCCTTGAAAAGGCAGCGTATCCTATTCTCTTGCATACTTAAGTGCCTGCTGCAAAGCAGACACATACTACTATTCTGTATACTTATTTTTGTACTATGTTTTGTGCTTCGTCCACGCGCAAAATATGAAAAATCTGTCTTGTTGAGGAGAAGTGGTGTGTCAATTGCCGATTTTTCGATTCAACTTACCAGTTTGTCTTAATAAAAAATTAAATTTGGCCCATCTGTAATAACTGTAGGGGATGCAGTTAAAAAAGAGAACCACTAGATGGCAGCAGCATACTGTGTTACACTGAGCTCCACAGCAGCCAGTGTTCCAAAAGTCAGGGGGGTGAAATGCTCAGGGGTAAGACTTTTGTTTTCATTCATTCATTCATTCGTTCATTCATTTGTATTCTTTTTTCCCTCCCCATTTTTACACATTACAAATTTGGGGTAATTTTGTGCTCATTTTCTTGTACTTTATTATTCAGTATGTAAACAAATCGTATTCTCTTGCATACATATTATGTTTTATTATTATTTGCAGAGTTTTTATTTTTATATTTTACATATTACCCATCAAAATGTTTAGCGTCTTCTATCCAGCCAAAGTGTGAAGGAAACTAACACCTACTTTGAATGTTATGGCCGTCAGAAGCCGGCAGCGTCATGTTCAACAGGCAAAACAAGTTTTGCCTGTTAAACAGGTCTCTCTCAAGCTCTCTTATGCATTTAATGTTTTTTGTTAGGTACAGATAGATATATATTTACACATTTCATAAATATTCTGATGGTATATATCATAACATTTAGAGCTTAAGCTAATTTGCAATATTTGTCCCTAGATGGGCCCCAAGAAAGGCCTTTTTAATTTCTGAAGGGTCTCTTTGAGATACAATTTTCTGTCATGATATCAGTTGCCATATTTTTCTGCCAGAATTACTTGGCTGTGCAATAAATCACCACGGGCTAGATGCATAAATGACATGTATGCAAAAAAACATGTATAGGCTGCACCATTTTCTACACAGGCACTTCCATCCATCCATTTTCTAAACCGGGTCGCGGGGGGTTGCTGGAGCCTATCCCAGCACTCAATGGGCGGAAGGCAAGGAAACACCCTGGACAGGTCGCCAGTCCATCGCAGGGCAGACAGACACACAATGACATTCACGCACACAGTCACACCTAGGGGCAATTTAGCTTCTCCAATTCACCTGCATGTCTTTGGACTGTGGGAGGAAACCGGAGTGCCCGGAGGAAACCCACGCAGACACGGGGAGAACATGCAAACTCCACACACAAAGGACCCTGGGTGGGAATCGAACCCAGGACCTTCTTACTGTGAGGCGCCAGTGCTAACCACTACACCACAGCACACCACACCACAGGCACTTGCATTTAGTTAAAAATAAATAAATTAAAAATAAAAAAAATACTTCTACACAAACAGAGTTTTTGGTACCAGGCTGATGGTAATGTGGCTTAAAAAAAAGGTAATGTAATAATATGAAAGGCAAAATGTACACATCATTCTTGTATCTCTGTCATTTCAGTATGTCATAACAGCCGGTGGTGCATACATGAGTTTGCATATGCCTATTTATCATCATATTGTGAGTGAAGATGTAAAACACACACATATCATACAGTCTATTGACTGAAAAATTACTCACTACTGATGATGATTTGAAAGCACGTGTGATCAGTCTCAGAAAGGTGCATTGCCATTTGTTTTGTTTTTTTGTTTGTTTGTTTGTTTTTTAATTATTTAGTTTAGCAGTTAATTTTTTTTCAAGTGGATATTTCCTATAAGCATTAGTTGGTAAGTGGGAGTATGTGTTTAAGCAATGCAGAAACAATTAACAATTAACAATAAACAATGAAGGATGATAAAGGTTGCAAATTGTACATCATGGACAGTGTCCATAAAGAAGGCAACTCTAATAATGCATATGCATATCTCTCTTTAGGTCGCAGGAAGGAAAGGTTTTCCCCACGTTATATATGCCCGGCTCTGGCGCTGGCCTGACCTCCACAAAAATGAACTCAAGCATGTCAAGTTCTGCCAGTACGCCTTCGACTTGAAGTATGACAATGTGTGTGTCAATCCCTACCATTATGAGAGGGTGGTTTCACCGGGTATCGGTATGTCTGCCTCAAAGTGCAACACCTCATTAGAACTGCATTTTCAACTCAACTGCTCATAAACAATGTGACAATCATTTAAACAGCTTTATAGATCTACTCCTGCCTGTTACTGATACTTCATACTCTGTGGGATTACTCATTACCTCTCTTTGCCTTACCCTTGTTGTCTTTTTCTGTCTTGCAGTGGGTCTCAGCCTGCAGAATACAGGTGAGTTTAGCTCTATAGCATCACATTAGGCATGTACCGATTGGTGATCGGACTGCATATCAGCAATTGAAGGGATGATCCAGCAATATTAAAAACAAAATATATGGCTCAGTATGGCTCTAATGATTCCTTCATTCACATCTATCCATGGCAATTTCTGCTTGACTCTTGGCAGCCCCCGCAGGCAGACTTATTAAAGAGGAATACATCCATGAGTGTAGTCAGATGGACCTCCCACCGGGGATTTCTTCATCTGATCACCAGGGGGCCCTGAAGCTGCCCCCTCCTGAACACTATGGCCAGCCCTTGCCACCCCTGCAACTGCCCTCTGAACCCCACAGACCCCCATCTGTCACCCGATACCCTAACCTGCCCATCTCACCTACAGGTCAGAGCACATGCATCATTTACATTCTGCCAGTTGTTTTGTGTGTTTGGTGTGAGCTGCATTTTTAGACCACTGCTTTTTGTCTGTTATGTCTTCAGCATCAGGCTGTTAGGTTATGTTTGGGTATGAATTCAGAAATATTAGACATCTGTTATTATTAAATTTTTATGCATCCAGGGCTTTATTTTTATTATTTTGCCTTCATAAGCTATATCTTCTATTTTTTTTTTTTTGGTTTTGCTTTTTTTTTTGCTTGAGTCAACAATGGTCTTATTTTCATTCAGACATGGGTAAGCAAATTCAAACATGACTGCTAGTATGGGCATGTCAATAGAAATGGACCAAAAGAAGTAGAAGAAAAAAAATTAATTGGGCAGATTTCTTGCTACTGAATTCATTGTGGTTTTCTTCACTCACTCTTTTGGTCATATACGTTTTGCTCATCAAACTAGCTTTGCTTTGCGTGACAAGAAAAGACATAATGCTATCTGCGATTGGGAGGGCATTTCAGGAGAGTGCTCCAACTTCACTTCTATATTGATGCCACGTTAGCTTTGGCGTCATTCTTCAAAAGCAGAGATGAAATGTAGCAACTTTGTGATTTTTTTTTTAGGATTTCTTGTGTCAGGGGTATGTTGTTGACTGAGAGGTTAGTCACAATACTTTTTTGCCTTTTTAAATTAATTTCTTAATTGTGACACTGGTACTGGATAGTCAGTAATATCAACAATAGTAACTAATGGCTAACTACAGACTCCCTGGGATGCTAATTAAATTTTTCAAAATGTGTGGACTATCCCTTTTAGTGATCCAGTTACCTGTACCTTCTGATTATCACTGCTGAAGTTTTTTGGCTTTCTCTGGCCTTTCAGTGTCCAGCTCCAGTTCCATGCTATCTATGCAAGGTGGGCATGGTGAAAGTCTACTACAGATTGCATCTCCTCAGACTCAGGTCATGACCCCTGTAACCCCAACACCACGGCCTTCCACACCAACCCATGGGCCACATCAGCAGCAGGCTGCTAAACAGCCCTCGCTGCCACCCCAGCCTCAGCCACCATCACTTCCTCCTCAGCCCCAAGGACAGAACGGATACAGCAACAGCAAACACACCCAGAGCCAGCAGGCCACCTTTCAGAGTGAGTACATGCTGTACATACTATACATACAAATGAGCTTTTTGGTTTGCCCGCCAAAGACTGGTAAAGTAAATTTTTGGCCAAGGTTAATTTTTACCGGCTGAAAAATAATATATAGTCTACATTTGTCACACAAAATGTGTCACCTTACATGTTTTCAGTGCTATTGCATTTTTAGGGGGCATGGGGATGTTTTTACCATTCAAAACTAATTTCCTTTATTTTTACACAATCTGACCAGCTAGGCCACCTATTTAGCTGGTCTAGCTGTTAACTAGTGACCATTCAGTGGTCACTTTATTAGGTACATGTGTACAATGTAATGCAGTTCATTGCAACAGCTCTGCCATAGATTCTACCTTTCTAGAAAGTTTAGAATGTTCAGTTTTTTGTTGACATTGTGGAGAATGTGTAAATTGAATGTCTATGTTTATTATTTAAGTTGTGGTTTGCAGAGGTCTTATACTGGACTACATTACACTGAGAGGTGTTTCTAGCTTTTTGTCCTCCCTATTTATATAAATGAGGTGGACAGAATATTAGAAAGAGCTCTCAATAAAATGCACTCCATTCCAACAGCAGCACTAACTATGAGCTCAATGCCAAACATAGAAGTGAATGAACACCTCTATTACTGTGACAACAAGAAAAGCTGAGCATTATAGGCAGCAGAGAAGGAAACTTTATGGCAGAACAGTTGTAATGGATTGTATTATATTGCACCGGTGGACCCAATAAAGTGGCCACTTAACCCCTTTTTTTTGTTATTTTGGCATCTGATCTGCCAACTGCCCTGTCCATTTTCAGATCACAGTTAATTAATAGAAATCAGCCATTCTTGTCTTTTTCTTCTGTTATTAGCTTAAACCTTAAATATTGACAATTTTGGAAAGGATGGCAGTATTTGACTTGGCCACATGATTATGTTTTAGCCTAATAATAGCTGTTATGCTGCATTTTGTTATGGATTTATCATATTCCAGGGGTTTCTGTTCAATTTTTAAAATATATTAGTTACATTCAGGAGCATATTTATAAATAATTAGCACAGCTGATTCAGGTGGTCAAGGCCTTACTGCGTAGTTGACTAATTATGGTGTGCTATCCCAAGAATTGAGCAAGTATGTAAAACTAGTTGACTAGTTTGAAAACCCCTGTCATACTACATTGTCACAGTAATCTGTATTCACAGTACAGTACAATACAATACAATTTAATTATATTGTATTGTATTTAACACCACCAGTGTCTGGGAAGTTACTCTAAAAAAGTAATGTAAGTAAAGGTAAAGTTATTCATTAGTCTCTACAAATTGTAATCATATTACTTCACTAATTGCTTTCTCTAAAAAGTGAGTGACAGAGAGAGAGAGATTAAAATATATATAATATGTACAAAAATCTGCTAAAATATTGTCATTTTGTTTTTGTCAATACTGAACAACATTGTGTTTCTTTGTATGCTTATGCCTACTGTGTGCAGGAGTAATGCAAGCACTATATAGAGAAAATGAAAACATTGTACTTAGAGGTGTTGATTTTTTTACATGTGCCATCATCCTTTACTTTTCTGAAATTTAGCAACTTGGACAGGCAGCAGCACAGCCTCCTACACTCCAATGGGACCCCAACAGAATGGGCGTGGCCATCAACAACCCCCCCTCCATCATCCAAACCACTTCTGTAAGATATGCTTCAAAAATTGTTGTGTCTGTCATAAAGAGCTGATGCCAATATCACATCTGCTATGATTCTCATAGATTCACATTCTAAACAGTGATGCTTACACTGGCCTCAGTATTTGCTGCATTTTTCATCATCCAAAGAAAACAAAGTGCTTTGTTTATAGTTTTATTGTTTGCCTCTTGGTTAGTTTATGCAGTAAAATGCTTTTTGGCAGAAAACATGATTTTTTTTCAGCATAAACAAAACATCTCGCTCCCATCTCATGTTACCTGTCAAAATGAATGTTTGAACCTATCACACATGAGTAAAAACACAGTTAAGGCAGCATTCTTTCTTTCTTTCTTATTTATTTATTTTACCATTCCACCACTTTAAGAACTCTTATGCAGTGTATAGTTCTGTTAAAAAATGATACTTGAATCACCCCTAAACATGACTGACCTCATAGATAATACTGCAAATTGATAAATTTAACCTCAGTATGTTAAAAGGACACTCACAATATTTTACATACAAGCCAAAAGTGAAAATGATTTTGCATAACTTCGTTTGTTTTGAACAGCTGATTTCCTGCTTAAAGAATTAAAGCTTAAAGAAATATAACATATGAAGCAGTGTACCTCCAGAAAATGTTTTTCTGGAGGTACACTGTTTTTGGACAGTTGTAATTTTACCCAAATCGCTCTTAACTTTGGAGCAATTTCCTTTCATTAGTTTGATAAATCAGAGTTCACAATAAAGTTGATTCTATTTCTAGGTTATCTACAAATTATTTATCAGGTGCTACTATTGTTATTCAACTGTTGCCATAGTTTTACCATTATTTTCCTTTCAGAATCACACATTTCAATAGTTCTACCTGTTTTCAAGTACAATAAATTGTGTTATAAATTTAATTTGTGGAATATCTGGCAATGTGGGTTGTGTGGGCAGCTAATTTTGGATGTTAACTGCCTTTAGCCTTATCTAAAAGAGTCTGCATACTGAGAAGAAGAATATTTGTATTAAGTGTTGCTTTAATGTTTTTCTACTTTATTTTTCACTAATCTCTTTCTGTCTTTGCTTTTCAGGGTCTCAACATCATGGTTCAGCCTCTTTCCTTCCTCCTGTATCCAATCATCCTGGTTAGGAAGGATTAATTTGTCACACTTTATCATAACTGTACTACTTATTTTAAACCAGAAATGCTTACAACCTACAAGATTATGGCAGACTTCACTTCCTTGTAGTGCTGGGCCTTGTTCCTAATATGTGGATAACGGAATTAGCTGGATAAATAGCACATGGACAATTACATCAGATGCAGTTCTCGTAAATTATATTATTACTTACATACACTGTCCCTCACTCAGTTTATTTTCATTGCAGGGCCAGAGTTTTGGTGCTCTATCTCCTACTTTGAGATGGATGTTCAAGTTGGAGAGATGTTTAAGGTGCCATCCAGCTGCCCTGTAGTGACAGTGGATGGTTACGTTGACCCCTCGGGGGGGGATCGTTTTTGCCTGGGGCAGCTAAGTAACGTCCATCGCACAGATGCCAGTGAAAGAGCCAGGTCTGAGGACATACTCTCTGCTCTTTGTCTTGATTGGACTTTAAGGACCATACCCTTTACCAGTTTTTCATGTTAAGCGTAATATCTACAAAATGTATATACTTAACATTTCTGCTGATCTTTTCCTAAAGCATGCAGCCATATTTTAGAACTCAGATATCATTTTTCCTTCCTTTTATGCAGCCATTGGATTCCATTCATTTATGATATGAAAATGAACTTTCAGAGACTTCAAACTTTCTTCACACAAACTTATCACTGTAATAAAGTCATCCAGATTAGTTTTCATAAAAGCAGCAGCACTGTTGTGTTTTTTATGACTTGAAACTGGGTGGAGTGAAATGGACCCTCTGCCGGAAAATAGTCCCTGGGAAACCATTTGCTTTCCACAGCCAATTATCGGTTCTGTAGTTTATGAATGTTGATGACTTTTCTAACCTGCAGAAGCCGAACATTATAAGGTGACTGTTTCAACAAAAAATTCAAAATTGAAAATCCAGCGATTTTGATTATATGTTGTGAAATCTTTAATACCTCTGCATGCTTTGTAAAATGGTTTGTTGCAGTGTCAAATGTGGGTACATTTAAAAGCACTGAGATGGTCCTTTTAAGTTTACTTTTGCATTTTTTTATTTTATTTTTATTTTTATTATTTTTTTATATTTATCATTTACAATTAGGCATGTCATTGATGCCTCTTGGATGCATGGATACATTGGCAAAAATTTCCAATGATAATTAATATATATTGGAAATCATATAATGTCAAAATTCAATTAAAAGCCACAACACAACATTTTCAAGCAAGTGCTCTGTTTTTAACATCAGTTACTGATATGAAAAATAATGTTGAGAATCCAAATCTTTTTTTTTTTCCAGTGGTGCCCTTTTCCAGTGGTTGTAAAAACAAAGCATGCAAAACTATGCAGAGATGCAAAGCACTTAAAAACATCAGAAAACCAAAAACATTCAAAGATTTTTTTAGAATCTGCAATATCAATGAAGAAAAAAAAATGTAGCTGCTGAAACATAATCTATGATATAAGCTTATTTGTGTTAATCTTAAATTAATTTGTGATATCATGAAAACCAATGCAGAGATGTGCACATTGTACTGGCAAGTCAGTTCATTGTTCTGCCCCTCTTTGTCCTGCTGTTTCTGCCCATTTCAGGTTACACATAGGTAAAGGTGTGCAGCTGGAGTGTCGTGGTGAGGGAGATGTTTGGATGCGCTGTATGAGTGACCATGCTGTGTTCGTACAGAGCTACTACCTTGACAGAGAAGCAGGCCGAGCACCGGGTGATGCTGTACACAAGATCTACCCCGGAGCTTACATAAAGGTCTGAATTCAGGTCACAAACACAGATATAGACAAGAATAATATATACATATATACATGTTATAAGCAGAGGTCACCCTGCTTGTATTTGCTTTAATTTTTAGCTACCTTGATTTTATTAATGCAAATGGACTTTTTACATTTTACAGCTTTCTCACTTTGGTTATATTGTAAGAACTTTGTATCATTTGTTTTGAAAAGTGCTGTGCTAATAAAGGTTTATTATCATACCTTTATTAGTAGTATAGTAATTGTGCAGACACGCCTGTAATGCCTTTACAATGTATTCATAATTACTCACTCCTCTATGATAAAGTTATTTGCAGTTAAGCGTTAATAGTTAATCCTGTTCATGTAATAACTTGATGTTTAATATGGTATTGATTCCCTACCATTAATACAGCAGTTTTTTTTCTGTTAATGTACTGTTATTTTGATGCATTACATTACTCTGATCATAGAAACTGCCAGATTGGAAAACATCAATATGATAACATGAAAGGATAACAGACAAAATATGGTGCACATCTTGAAATAGTTTACATTTGAAATCAACCTCTTACTGTAATAAACCTAAATAATGTAATAATTATTGCATAAAAAGGAAAGATGTTGTTGGGCTGGGCAAACACAGCTATTCTATTGACATTAATGAAGGTTGTGTTCCATTCAGATCTAACAGAGCCAGAGCCCTGCTGCTGTGCATGCTGGCTCACTGGAAAGACTTACATGGAACAGAATCTTAATTGTCATTAGTAACACCTGTCCTCACCCTGGTATTTAAGTACATTTTTATCTTAAAATTGGTATTACACTGTAAAAGTATATATTGACAAAGAATAAATAGTGCTGTGCTACTCAGGATTGACTCTGTATCTGTAGTAGTGTAATGTAGTTGTGTTTTGATGTGGTTGTGTTGGTTAGGTGTTTGACCTGAGGCAGTGCCACAGGCAGATGCAGCAGCAGGCAGCGACAGCTCAGGCAGCAGCAGCAGCACAAGCAGCCGCCGTTGCAGGAAGCATCCCTGGTCCAGGCAGCGTTGGAGGCATCGCACCTGCAGTTAGTAAGTGCCTTTGATATGGCCAATATTTGACATTAACAGTCCATATTTGGAGTTCTTTATTTCAGTTTTGGTAGCTTAAATGAAGGTGATATTCGGCATTACCATTTGACATGCTAAATGCACTGGTGTTGTATGGTAAAGTGATGAAGCCTGCTGAATACAGCCTGGCTGACAATTACAAAAACAGCAGTGCAAAAGTGTTTTATTAAGGACAAAAATCACTCATAATTGGTCCAAATGAAAGAAATAGTTTTTAAATGGGTAGTTCACCCATTTTGAAAAAGCTAATATTATATAAATTCCTCCCTAGCTGTTATGTAGGACAAAAGTGGCGCTGTCTTCCTCCTATTGTTACTGAGTGCTGGATACTGGCTGGATGCTCCAAATGCTAACTTTAGCTTCCTGCCATTGAAGTGCACCCCCACATGCTCACTCAAAATAAGAACTTGGTCAGTGTATAGATGCATCTTATCTTAATTGATCTTTTTTGCTGCACTTAAGAGATGTGCAACACATTGTGTTCACTGTGACGCCAGGGACTTCTGTGCTTCGAAAACAAAACATAGCATTCTGTAACACAGAATGCTATGTTTTATCAGTAATGGTGTTTATAAACAGGACCTTTACACTTTAAATTAATGGAGTGCAGTGTTACTTTCGTCAACGATTATGATGACGAAATATTTACGTGAACGACCCTTTTTTTTATGAGGAAGACTGGACAATGATGAGCTAAAAATAGCTCTTTGATGACAGAAGCATAACGAGACACGTGTGTATTTTCGGCATGACGAGATGAGATGGGACGAAAATGTTAGTAGGTGGTGTAGTGGACTTTCAAAATGCATTATTTCCTCCAATTGTGCGTGCAGTCTGCCAAAAGCTCAAAATATGAGCAATGCATCCTGTGGCTTGTTTGGTTGAGAATGTGCGCATCCGCGCTTATAGCCTCATTTACACTGTGGTGTACGCCAGAGACGCGCAGCGAACACTGCTGATATAGGCTACAAGCCCACACCGTGGTGGCGACCACAACTGGTGTCGGTGAACACAACTGATATACACTCACCTAAAGGATTATTAGGAACACCTGTTAAATTTCTCAGTAATGCAATTATCTAATCAAACAATCACATGGCAGCTGCTTCAATGCATTTAGGGGTGTGGTCCCGGTCAAGACAATCTCCTGAACTCCAAACTGAATGTCAGAATGGGAAAGAAAGATCTAAGCAACTTTGAGCGTGGCATGGTTGTTGGTGCCAGACGGGCTGGTCTGAGTATTTCACAATCTGGTCAGTTACTGGGATTTTCATGCACAACCATTTCTAGGGTTTACAAAGAATGGTCTGAAAAAGGAAAAACATCCAGTATGCGGCAGTCCTGTGGGCGAAAATGCCTTGTTGATGCTAGAGGTCAGAGGAGAATGGGCCGACTGATTCAAGCTGATGGACGATCAACTTTGTCTCAAAT
>OMLB01063936.1:0-22013 GCA_900302555.1 Myripristis jacobus | reverse complement strand
ATATGTATGTTGTTGTTGTTTTTGCGGTTTGACATCGTTTTTTTTGTATGCAAATCTTTATTTGACATCAAGAGAAATACAGACAATCAGGATGTAAGGATTTCACAAATATCTAATGAAAATAATAGTTACAATAAGTGTATATAAAATAAAATAAGGCACATAGGATTTAAGGTGCTTTCGTGCTTTTGTTTTCATATTATTTTGGGGTTACAGAAAATAACTCCTTAAAATGCAGAAGTGTGCATTCACATTTCTTATTTGTCATTAGCTCTAAAGTATCAATATAATATTTTAATTCTACAGCAAAAACATTAAAGTTAGGTAGGGTCTTGAAAAATTTCATGTGGATGTGAAACGTACCCATTAGAGTCATAAGATTTATTATGAAACATATTGTTTTGTTTTTATATTTAAATTTTGAGATAATATCTCTGGGTCCTAATTTGATGGGCTGTCTTGTTTTATCAAGGATGAATTTTTCCATGTCCCTCCAAAATGCTAAAGACATTGGGCAAACATAAAACAAATGTAAAATTGTCTCTGGCTCATCTCCACATTAAGTACACATTTCGTCCACATCAGCAAAACTGGAAATCGAGCTAACAGAAACGATAAAGCTCTGAACAACCTGTTGCATTATGCAAGCGTTGCAAGTATGGAAGACGAGAGGGCGATTCTCCTCGCGTTTGTAGCCGAAGAACTGTCTGAGCAGGACATTACGTGGATCATTAATTATAGGGGTACTGCAAAAGACCTTTGACAAATACTGCCACATACATGTGCTTTTACCTCTTCATATGATGGCTAACATTTTAAACACAGGCTACACAGATATAGCACCTTGGAAGCCATAATGGAGCACTATCGTTTTGAATAGCGGAGGCTTAAATACAGGCTGATGCTGATTGGGTTCACCTGTGACACGGCCAAAAAAACGGAGGAAAACTACATCCGAGGCATGTGCTCTCTGTTACAAAACGTTACGACCAAACATATCATTCAATGAGACAACGTTACACAACGTTACGTATCGTAACGTGGTTGAATACGCAACTGGGCTTTAGGTTTCTCACTGTGTCACACGTTTTTAATCACACTTTATGAGGCTCCATATTTAGTGCGTTTTAAAACACTCACCGGTGACAATCACTGTTTTTCCGTGGAGTTTCGCGTTGCTTCTACACGAGGCTCCTTTGATACAGACGTTGTAAATAACCAGGTAGACACCCAGCACCGCCGCACCGATAACGACAAAGTTCTCCATTATCGATTTGTGTTGGTAAACAAGTAAAAACGTTGGAGCGAACTCGGGTCAAACCCACTCCCTTCCTCGGCATGCCCCTCCTCCGGCACAGGACGGGAGGAGTTACGGCCGTTTCCAAATGAATGGGAGGGGTATCCTTGGGGGAAAACAAAGAATAAGTCGTGCTTTTTTAATTTAAGTCGAAAAGAGCGTCGAAGTGAAAATGTAAGATATCTTCTCTTCTGTGTTTGTTCGTTTTTTCGATTGTTTTACCTTCCAAAATTCAGCAGCTACACCGAGTTCCTCCAACAACTCCCCTCCCGGCTCACACTGTTTGGTTCGACCCGATGTGTCGTTTCTCTTTGGCTGCCCTGCCTGTCGATCTTTGTGATTAGCCTATCCGGACAGTGGGCATTTGCGGGGTCTAGCCAATCAGCGGCGCTCTGCTGGTGACGGCTGGGATGGATGTGCGGCGCGGAGAATAAACCGCCTGGTCGAGTTTGCACCCTGATAGCCGCATTTTAGTCGATTAAGTCGTTTTATAATCCTGCACAGATCCTCTGCAGCTGTTTTTAAAATAAAAAATATCACATAAATAAGAAAAATAAATCAGCTCAGCCTTTTTCACTATGCAGCAAAATTATGGCATTCCCTACCCAAGGCTGTAGGAGATGCAGGTTTTGTGAATATTTTTAAATAAAAATTTAAAACGTATTTATTCAACATTGATTTTAAGTAGCTGCGATGCCTCCTTTGTCTCATTCTTTTATTCTGTGGATGGTCTGACAGTTAGTGATAACAGACTGCATTTAAACTGTTTAAATTGTTAATTTAACCATGTAACTGCAATAATTTAATTTATTACCTGTAGGGCTTGACAACAATGCAATGGTGCAATATCCCTGTGCATATAAGGTGTATGTAGGTGTATTTTTTTCACATGCTCAGTTTCTTATTTCTGTATTTGTTGCTGTAATATTTTATAGTATTAATGCACATATTGAGACTTAATGCACATACTTTTGATATAACGTATACATAATGTACATTGCATTGAGAATTTCTGACCTAATTTCCCCTCAGGGATCAGTAAAGTATTTCTGATTCTGATCTTTTACATATTTTATCATTTTTATGTCCCTCTTTGTCTTATGTTTTTATGTCTTCCTTTGTTTCTGCATGTCTTACTGTTTCTACATCTTAATTTGTTTTATCTCAATCTTTTATATATCATAGTGACATTTGTTTTATTGCCTCTGCTCTTTGTTTTTCAGTTGTATTTCAGAGGGAGGGTCACAGTTTGTTATTTCCAAGCAGTGAGCCCTCATTCTGAACAACACTGAGTCCCTTAATCTCCCAGGAAACTCAGAAATCAAGACAACCAGCTCTGGAATCAAGGATTTTACTTGTGTACTCATGTATGGTTTTTACCATACGCTGCTTGGAATTCATTTGCTCTTAATAAAAATAAAGTTTTAAAGTGATGTGATGTCAGTCTGTCAAGCAAACACCAATATGGAGAAAATAGACATATTTAGCATATCCAGAAAAGCAGAAATTTCCCCAGTGAGTTCCTGCTGTGAGCTCAAGTCAGGAAGGTAGCCCAAAAAAAGAAGAAAAAAAAACTCTCTCTATCTCATTATATACACATCAGAACAGTTTGCCATCACAGCAGATTTTACATTTTCAACATTTTAGTTGTTACATATCCATAAGCTGCAACACAGCATGTATATAGGACATAGAGCAGTGTTAAAGTGTAGTGCATCATGCTGAGTTAAAGCCACGCTGTCAGACTAGTCGATGTAATATAACTCAGATACAAGGAAGAAGTGGATTTTAATGTTATATTATTATTTCATTATAATGTAATGAAATAATATCTTTTTAAAGATTACCCATTCATTAATTTGGGCTGTTAATTTGAACAACTACACCCAGCGGCAGCAGCTGTCGTTAATCAGTGTGAGGAATCAGATGTGAACGCAGAACCTGAACTGGAGTAAAACAGACTTGTCCGTTCAAATCAACATAGCAGGATGATCGGAGTGGCGGCCATTTATATATGAATAATTGTAGAGAACGACCAATTAATTGGCAGGCCGACAGTATCAGCTCCAATAGTTCTAATTACTAATTAGTTACTATCGGCCTCAACACTATCGGCCCCCACCGATAGTATCGGCTGACCGATAGTGTGACAACCTGCATTATTACAGGTTATTACATTAAAAGTTGACTTTATATAATGTAGCTTCATTAATAAATTAGGTTTACGTTACTGGAATAATAAATGTTTTGACTCGGGTTAGGTTAACATCACTGCTTGTCCGTTCTGACTAACAGTATGTTAATGGCACTATCAGCCCCTCTTTTTTGACTATTGGCCAAGTAATCAACTATCGGCAAATAATCGACTATCGGCTTTTTTCTAGATAACTATCGGCACTATTTGCTATCGGCCAAATCCACTATCGGTCGCTCTCTAAATCATTGCCATCGACTGTATTCACATGGCGGCCATTTTGCTCTGATATCACAGCTCAAATTCTCTGATCATGTCATACGGCTGCGTTGCAGGCTGAGGCTGTGTCCGAAATCACTCCCTAATCACTATATAGTGCACTATATAGTGATTAAGCCATTTTGTAGGGGTGTCCGAATGTTTAGTGATTATTAATGTTCACTATATAGTCCACTGGATGTATCCCACAATCCACCACGAAATGTTGTGGACATCGAGAATTTACCAGTTTTAATTCCCTATATAGTGAGTAGGGAGTAGTGAGTGAGTGAGTGATTTCGGACACAGACTGTCTTTTATAAACATGGGGAATCTGACAAAACATTACTGTTTCATTGCTTCCTGATTGATCAGCAACTGAGAAAACAATGGATAGTAAAAACCTGGACGGATATCAGGATATAGCAACCTATCTGATCACCCGTTAGCTGCTGTTAAACAACAGCTCATGTTAGCATTCAAACACTTCCTAGCTAACGTTACCGTTTGATAGCATTGCATGACATGATTACGAAATATGAACAAACATCTTGGACACATTTTTCTGAATCCACTTGCTAAAGCTTGGAGTGACACTCTGTGTTTCAGTGAGCTAACAATGAACATCTCTGAGGTAAAAATACAGCTGGACAGCTAACGTTACACTGCAAACGTTACACTGCAAGCCTCAGCACAGCCAGTGACTTTCATTTCCGCCCTTCAGCTGATGGACTTAAAAAGAAAACGAGTCCAAGGTGTTTGTTGATATTTCATAATTAATTTACACCTTTCCTATCATATCATGTAATGCCATCAAATGGTAACATTAGCTAGGAAATGGTTGAATACTAACGTTAGCTGTTGTCTATCAGTAGCTAACAGGTGATTAAATATGTTGTCTCAGCTTGAAATATGGCTCAGTGGCCCTCTGGATTTTCACTATCCGGTGTCTTTTCAGATTTTCATCAATCGGGAAGCAGTTACATGACAACAGTTCATCAGATTCCCCACGTTTCTAAAAAATACAACCTGCAACACAGCAGTACAACTAAATTACAGCATTTGAGCGTAACGTCACGGGAAGATGGCCGCTGTGTGAATGTGGTCCATTGGTAATAAATGAGGGCATTGTTCCAGGCAAACTTCCATATTTCACTTGGTGGAACCATGATGGCAGCAATTAATGTCTGCTTACAACTTTTAGCAAGCAGCCACAGCACAAAATCCTCTCAGTTGTCTAGCAAATGTGGCACATTTTCCTATACAGGAGTTGTCATAATCGCCATTTTATCCTGAACCTGCCAAATGTCCGTTCTACTACGTTCAGGCTCTGCTGACGTGGGGTTTTTCACGCGAGTCCGCTCAGTCTCTCGCTCAGCTCCCACAGCTTCTTGGCCGCGTCGTCGTCTTTGGCTTTGGGGTAAACGTTCCTCACGGTGCAGTTGGAGAAGTAGCGTCCGCTGAGGGGTTCGAGTCCCTCCTGGAGAGCGCAGTGCAGCGTGGTCTGTGCTCCCTGGACGGTGTTTTTGAAGAAAAAGGCAGTGATGGGGGTCAGAAAGACTTGGAGCAATGAGCTGGTGTTCCTGGCCAGCTCAGAGTTAATGGCTCCTGCAAAAAAATTAGAATAAACAAAATATTCATTACGAACCTTTCATTGTCAGTGCAAGTGAAGTATAATTTATATTGTACTGTACTTAAACATGGGCTCACAAACTTTTTGAGATGTTCTGGTTGATTTGACCACAGACTTCAATTTAATTAGGTTTTGACCCAAGAAATCCTATCTGACAGATTGACATGCTTATTAACCACACAACCAAAACTTTGAACTTGGGTGATAATCTGTGTGTTGTAAAGTTATCTGGACGTGATACAAGTCCACATGGTGGTGAAATATCCTCATTAGTTGCTACGTGCTCACCTGGGCTGCTAATCCACAATCTGGATTTGTAAAGTGACCAGATTTTTGGGAGCGAATCCAGGAATATTTGTGATTTGCTGACAAATATTGAACTCAACAGACATATTCCAGCATCTGACAGAAAAGCTTAAGAAGTCTGAGGTTAATCCAGCATCACCGCCTTTGTTTACTGTGATTTGACTCCCAAATAGTCCCTCCCTGCATTATGCCCTGCCTGCATCCTGTTTCCTGTTGGAAACATGTTTAATCAGGGAAATAAAACAAAATCAAAATGCCTTTTCTTTATGACTTTAAACTCCTTGTTTCGTTTGAAGTCCCTGGAACCCTTTTAAGGATTGCTCTTGTTCCCTGAGGACCCACGCCTGAAACTGCCGATTCACAACGCCTTATATAAACACCTTCTTTTCTCTGAAACTGCGAGTGACCAGTGGTGAAAAACATTGTTGTACTGACCTGGATGGAGGCTGTAGCAGGTCACCTTCGTGCCCTGCAGTCTCTTGGCCAGCTCATGCGTGAAGAGGACGTTACACAGCTTGCTGTTACAGTAGATCTTCAGGACGTCAAAGAATGAGTCCCCCTGCCCCAAAGCCTTGTGGGTATTCAGGCAGTTGAAGTCGATGATCCCGAAATTATGGCCCACTGACGCCACGTTGATCACCCGGCTCGGGCCGCACTCCTTCAGCCGGTCCAGCAGCAGGTTGGTCAGCAGGAAGTGGCCGATGTGGTTCACGCCGAACATCAACCCCAGGCCATCCTCCGTCTTTCCCTGCATGTAAATCCCTGAGACCAAAACATGGAGCAGCTTAAACCCTGTCTCCGGACATGTTGACACTAAAAACATTGTCTTTGGAGTCCTTAAAAGGACCATGCCAGTGATTTTTAATGTTTGGCCCACTTAATACAATTTCCCTACGTTTTACATCGCAACAAACCATTTTGCAAATAATGCAGAGGAACTAAAGATTTCACAACATACAATCACAATCCCTCGAATTTCAATTTGCAAAATTTGGTTGTGTGCAAAGCAAACATCTCTTGGAACTATTTTCTGCCAGAGAGACCGTTTCACTGCACCCAATTTCAATAAGTCAAACCCAACAGTGCTGCTGCTTTTAGGAAAAGTAATGCAGAGAACTTGATTACGGTGATGGAAAACTGGAGTGAAGAAAGTTTAATGTCTCTGAAAGTTCATGATCATATCGTAGCTAAATGAATGGAAACCAACAGCTGATACAAGGGAGGAAAACTGATATCAAGTTCTACAATACGACTGCTTGCTTTTGGAGAAGATTAGCAGAAATGTGAAGTTTATATATTTTGTAGATATTACGCTACACATGCAAAATCCCTGTTGTGGTCCTTTAAGCAACCCTAACCCCAATGAACCCTCACAGCTCAGTCTTCAAACCTAAATCATCAAACTGCTGAGGGTCAAAACCTACAAACTCTATTAACATTGTAACATGCAGTGGACTCTGGAGTTGTCCTTGCCCGCATTTCAACAGGAAAAGTGCAACTTGTTCACAGTCCCAGTTAATCGTGATCTCCTCCACACTGAGGAGATCGCCTGGGAAACAAGTCTCCTCATAGCACAACTGAACACTGCCTGTAAGAACTCCATATTTCACCTAGCTCTCATGTCTTGCCTTCATCATGTATGTGGCATATCCTGCATCCTGAATCTGAAACCTAAATATTTTCTCCATTTGGAAAAACCCAGAGTCGAAGGAAATAGAGAGGCTTCGTCAAGGCTAGACTGTGGCGATCAAGGTGAAGATAGTAGCCACAGAGCAGGAAGTCACAGTGGAGGAAAGCAGCAAGCACAGACAAGCACAGATAAGAGCTAACTCACAAGATGAATGACAAGATGAATTTGGGCTGGAACTTGACCAGCTGAGGGGGAGGAGGGTGGGAATAACAATATACTCCCTGTTTCAAGAGGAAAAATTGCACATTGAAGCTTTAGCATCATGTTTTTGTCTCATTTTGTCACATAATTGGAGCTATACTTGATAAATATCAGTCATGTGGAAAGAGAAATTATGTCATGTAGTACATGAACTGATGGATTTAAAATTACATTCACTAGGATGAGAAAGTGGACCATGTAGACTCAACCCTGATTCAACAGACCTTTTTCACAGCAGCCATGTTAACATGAAATAGCAGTCTATCTACACCAGCTGGTAATCATTTAACTTCCAGCTGACATGGTGACAGATGATTAGAAGTGGCTGTGGTGTTCAAAAAATACTTGGATCCTCCTCAGTTTCTTTGCTCAAAGGTTCCTAGAAGGAGAGTCCGGAGCTGCTTCATTTGTTTCCTGTAGCGTAGACCTTTGTCACAGCAGCCATTTTGACATGAAACAGCAGGTAAACACAGGTGATACTAACAACTTCAGATAACATTGTGTTCCATTTAAGTGTAGCAGAGACTTTCCGATAACCCAGCATGACCCTGGCTCTGTTAGACTTAAATGGAAGAGGACCTTCATTAATGTTATTAGGAACACTTGAGTTTACCTGCTATTTCATGTCAAAATGACAGCAGTGACAAAGGTCTACCATGCTAAATATGGATATGATTTGAAACTTGAAATTAGAAATAAGAACCATTCAGACCTGGCTTTGAATTACGTTCATGTTAAAAGCAAATGTATTGTTTGATTCTACGTGGGCCTCATTCTAGTCTTCAGAATTCAGCTTAGTCATCATTATTCATCATGTAATACTGTTTAAAAAAGAAAAAGAAAAAAGAAGACATGTCTGACTGCATGTTTACAACAACCAAAACAGGATGAAATCCCTTGATTTAATTCCAATAGCGGGCAAGAAAAATGTCACATGTACCAGGGAAAAATGGAAGAAATCTTGAGAAAGACCAAGCAGCAGCAGCTCTAACACTCGATCTCACAGACAGGCATCAGGCCTTCACACTGCAGCAAATATTAGATTACACTGGATTGGATTCAACTTTATTGTGACTGTGCAGAGTACAGAGACAGTGGCATGCAGTTTGCATCTCACCAGAGGTGCAAATAGCTTATTTATGTTGCAAATGTGCAATGAGAGAGTGTAAAATATTCTAGTGCAAATATTTAAACAATAAAAATAGGAACTAGGGATTTTACAGAAACATGAATACTGCAAAAGTGCAAAGGCTGATTCTGTAAAGTTGTATTTGCCTCTTTTACAGTGTGTTGATAACACCTTTAGATGGCACTACTCAGTAAATACTGAGGCAACAGGAAAGGAACATATTTTGCTCACTGCCAGGTTCACTGCTACGCCTAAAGCACACAAGGAAGTTCAGTTCAGTTCTGCTAAAATGCACAAACGGCTGGGTGTGTCTCAGCGGCACCTTGCAGCTGCAACTCAAACAGAAAAAGCAGTAGATTGTGTTGCAGATGGGGGCGCTGAGCTGTGGAAGTGAGCACTATTAGAAAATATCTGGTAAGATTTACTGCAACAGACCCTTTTCATAGCAGCCATTTTGGCATGAAATAGCAGGGTAAACACAGGAGAAATTAGAAAAAAGAACCATTCAGACCTGGCTTTGAGTTACATCCCTGTTAAATGCAGCTGTATTGTTTGATTCTGCATGGTTTGCATTCTAGTCTTAGTGAATTCAGCTGAGTCATCATTGGACATCATGTAATACTTTGTAAAAAAAAAAAAAAAAAAAAATGGCATGCACTGATTCAACCAGCCCTGCCTGCTCAGCAAGTCCAAGTTCAAGTTTGTTTGTTGGAACCCATTATCACTGTCTATTGTCTCCTGTGGGTTCTGGCTCCAAATCTCCTCCATGTTAAATGCAATTGTACTGTTTGTTTCTGCATGGTCAACAGCCATTTTGATTTGCAATAGCAGGTAAACACAGGTGTTACTGATAACATTAATGAAACCATTTAGGTCAACAGAGTCAGGGCCCTGCTGTTGTTCAGCTTCCTGACCTGCATTGTTGATGAGCAGGTCCAGCCTGGGTTCAGCCTTCAGGAAGGTTTCAGCAAAGTCACGCACAGACTTCAGACTGGCCAGATCCAGCGGCATGAACACCACCTCACTGCTCCCGCTCTCCTGTGGCACATTCAGCAACAAGTCAGCTGACTGACAACTGTTAAATAACATCATGTTCAGTGTGACTGATAGTTAAAAAAAAGGCAGATGTTATGTGTCACCCTCTTGACTTCAGCGAGAGCAGCTTCTCCTCTCTGTTGGCTGCGACAGGCCAGAATAACCCTGGCTCCTCTCTTAGCCAGATCTATGGCTGTGGTCTTCCCGATGCCCGTGTTACTGCCTGGAGGTGAACAGGAAGGAGACACAAACACGTCACAAACACTATCGCATGTTTTAGATGAATGTTCAATGAAAGTATTGGGCCACCTCCACATGACACCTACAGGAGCTTTTCTGACCTCCCATTCTAAATCCATAGGCATTAATATGGAGTTGGTCCCTCCTTTGTAGCTAGAACAGCTTCAACTCTTCTGGGAAGGCTTTCTACGAGATTTTCATGCAAAAGAGCATTTGTGAGGTCAGACATTGATGTTGGACCAGAGGGCCCGGCTCTCAATCTCCGTTCAAGATGATCCCAAAGGTGCTGGATGGGGTTGAGCTCGGGCCTCTGTGCGGGCCGGTCAAGTTCTTCAACACCAAATTCAGCCAGCCATGCTTTTATGGAGCTGCTTTGAACTTTGAACTTGCCTGGCTCCCCCAGAGCTGCTGGCCACAGAGGGAGACACGATTTTAATGGTAAACACAAACAAATACATCTCAGCCGAGCAGGAGAAGATGATATCTTTCACATGTCCCCGTCTCTCTGCTGGATGTGTGTTGCTTCTTTGTTTTGGGTTTGGGTGCGATAAGCGAGACACACAGCCATTCCAGGCATACCAACATGAAGTGAGCACAAAATGAGGAGGAAAACACAGCATACTGCATGATTTTGAGAGATTAATATGAGATATAACGGAGTCACTTTTAACGTGGACAAACTTGACTGTTGAGCAGTGAAGTTCCTGTCGTCCTGAGCGGGGCGTGTCCACAGAGAACCGTTGGTCTCGTTTGGCGCGGCTCCGCGGCGGCTTTGTTCCGCTGCTTCTGCACAAAAGCTTTTCACCAATGACATACAAACATGTAGACGCCTCGCCCCGTCAGGCCTGTCTGATCTCATTACACCTCATATCCTGTCTCAGCACAGGATTCCTGTCTGTCCCCAGAGGTCAAAGGAGGTTGGCCCCTTCCCGTCGTGACCCCGTCCTCTGAAACCCCTCCCTGCTGACATCAGACGGTCCAATGCTGCTCGGGCCTTTAAACTCAAACTTCAAACTTGTTTCTTCACCCTAACTTTCACTCAGTGCTTATTCTTTGATTAGTTTGTGTCCTCACACCTGTTACCCTTTCGGTGGGTCCATCTCAGTCACGATGAGTCTCTTAACCCTGGCACCTAAAGTCCACGTTGGTCCTGCTGACCAGAATAAAACTTCAAACTCTCAGTTGCATTTCTCTAACTCTCTGATTTTGCTTCTGTTCCCACAAGCCTGCAAGCTGTGTGAGCTTCTTTCTTTCTGCAGCCTGTCCTCCTCCAGGTCTCCATGGTGAGGAGGTCATTAGTGTCCTCCTGGATCCAGAGTCTTCATAAAATTTTTCATTTTGTAGATAGATTAGATGTACATAAACAGCCAACACTGGTCTATTTATTGCACATTGGATATCAGCCAGATCATGCATGCATGTCATTACAAAACAGATCACCCAGTCAACACAATGGACTCATTTGACATGATTTACTCAGTTGTAAAGCTACAAGTACAGGGAAAAAATCTGCACAGTAGGTTGGTAATCAGACTGCATACCAGGCCAAAGGTCTTACCTGTCACAATCACAGTCTTGCCGTGCAGCTTGGCTCTGCTGGTGCATTGCTGTCCTCTCACCACAATGTGACGGTAAATGTAAGCGACCCCTACCACGACGCCCACAACGAGCAGGAGGGTAGACATGGCTCTAGTCTCGACTCCTCTCAGCACAGGACTGGCTTTCAGCGAGGAAACGGGGAGCAGCTTGTGCAGCTTGTGCAGCTTGCGCAGTTGGAAACTCAAACAATCACACCCACTTCCTGGTTGGACCAGCAATTCCTGCAATATCGGATTACTTGGGCAAACCAGCAGGACGGAGTTCTTGATAGAAGACCTGGAGGATATGTGACTAATGAAACTTCTCAGGATTATTAAATGCCTGGTTGGCTTTTACTTTTTTAATTTAGTAGAGTGGTGGAGCAGCAGATTGGGTTGTTTAAAGGGACACTTCACCCATTTTGCAAAATCTGATATTATTTCACTCCCCCACAAACTGTAATGCAGGACAGTAGTGGTGCTATCATCCTCTCATTGTTACTGAGTGCTGGATGCTGGCTGGAGGCACCAAATGCTAACTGTTAGCCCCCTGCCATTGAGGTGGACTTCCCCCCCTGCTAACATTCTTAAAAACAGCCACTTTAATGCTCTGAAAGTGATAGATAAACAGAATTTGGTGATGTGCTCATGTGTTCAATGAAGAAAACAAAAGATAGCAACAATCAAGACAATCTAGACAATCTGTCTCTGTGGCGGAGTGATACAGGAGGTGCAGAGGTTGCCGGATCTCTCTGGAGGTTGTTAACAGGAAAAATGTAGTTATAAAAAGTAGCTAGTTTAAGAAAAACACTTAGCATGTGGAGCATCCAGCCAGTATCCAGCACTCAGTAACAATGAGAGGAAGATAGCACCACTACTGTCCTACACAACAGCTGGGAGGGGGGAGTGTCATAATATCACATTTTTCAAAATGGGTGAACTCTCGCATTACGGGACCCAAGACGACATAAAAGTTGAACTTAATGCTCGATTTTAACAGATGTTGCAAATATTAACTTACATACATTTTTAGCAGTACCCTTTTTTAATACAGTGTAATCAGTCAAATTAGAGTGGTGTTGCACAACTGAAACCACGCAGCTGTGTCTGCAGGGCCTGAGTCTGACTGGAGTCTTGGCCTTGAGCCTGAATATGTTTTCGACACAGGTTTTGATTGACATCAAATTATGCAAATTCAATACAAACAGCACTATCACAGTAACCAAGACAACAATACTTGCTCTGCTGGTGATGGAGCCGGTCTCTCCTCTCCAGCTGCTGGGCTTTTCCTCCTACAGAGCATCAGGCGTCCCGGCCTGTAACTGTATTCACCTTCATTATGATCATTTTAAATATTTATGACTGAGTGCTCCATTAATTTTGAGTGTTTTTTAGTATTTATTTGTGTATTATTTTATAACTTCCTCAGATTCATGATGTGGCAAAATCCTGAAATATCCCGTCATATATTGGTGTGTCTCAAATCGCTCACTTCCGTTAGTGCACTGTCTGTAAGTACACTTAGCTGACAGTACAGTTACCGGCACAGTGCGCGAATTTCGACAGTGAAGGGTGTCCCAATTGGCGCACTTCCCGTTGTGCACTTACCGGAAATGACGATCAACACCGTCGACATCAGACGAGCCGACCGCGGCACCGGCCACTCACCTGTCAGATCCAGTGCCGCGGCCGGCTTTGGTTTTCGGTGGTAAAGTTATCCAGAAGTAGACGTGTACACACTTTGCACAATCGCTACCTTGAGAGTTAACCGAAAACATTGGAGCAATTTTCAAAACAGACGTTATTTGGACAAACTGACCACATATTTGGAATCTACGTGGTTACTTTCTCGCCTGAAAAAAAAATAAACCCTAAGAAAGTGACATATTAACACTCGTAAAACGAAAAGTCAAGTCAGCTTTTTTAGCTAGCTACTTCCGGTCAGTGGTGCCGTTAGGGTGAGAAGTGTCCATCATTCCACACTCAACTTTTTGACCGTTTTGAGTGTACATCCGGGTAATTTGCAGTGCACTTCATTTTGTTAGTATTTTGTTAGTATTTTCAGTGTGAACGCACTTATGCACTCAAAATACTAAGTGTAAGTGCAGAAGTGCGCGATTTGAGACACAGCAAAGAAGATGTTTGATACCATTTTCGCCTGTGTAGGTCCAGTGGTTGGGTTCCTATGGTTAGCATTTTGTGTTAGCTTAGCATAAAGACTCTATGCCTATGGGAGTCATTAGCCTTACTTTTTTTTTAACTCAGTTTTTTTTTTTTTCACTGACTCGTTTAGTGAGTGAGTGAGTGCATTTCCTGCCATATCTGCCTGTACCTTCAGTGGTGCATGGATCACTGCACTAGATGGAAAGATACATGTGTCCATCAGTTATTGCTCCAACCATCTAACTTCTCCTAAAACCACTCTCTCTCTCTTTTTTTGTTGATTCCAGATGTTTATTCAAAATCCACATGATTCACTGTGTAAATAAGACACTTTGACAGAGCCAGGCTAACGACTCCCATAGACTTCAAGTCTTTATGCTAAGCTAACACAAAATGCTACCCGTAGGAACTGAACCACTGGACATACAGAGGTGAAAATAATATCAAACATCTTGTCTTAGTCTGGGTTAGTCAGAAAAAGGATGTTTTGTCCAAAATGATGAAGTATTCCTTTAATATTATTTAACTGATTATTTAAACGCTATGATTATAGCTTGGCAATTTGGCTTGTCCATATGCATAGCACAACCACATTATCTGATTGGACACTCAGATGCCAAAACAACCTTCACTTACATTGTTCTGCTCTTTGAAAAGGGTTCAGTGTATTTTTGAGTATGTAAATATTTAAAATCCCTACTGTTATTTCCATTTTATATTCTTATATTCGATATCTTTGTCTTCCTGTATGTTGGAGCAGTCCGTAGAAAACTGTGTCTGCATTCTCCACAACCTGACGTTCCAGCTGCAGGCCGAGGCCCCGGCTCTGTTCAGCAGGATCACAGCCTTGTCCCGGACCACCAGCAGGACCCCGAGCCAAGGGGACACCAGCCCCATCGGCTGCTTCAGCCCCCAGAGCAGCAGAGTGCTGGAGCATGAGGTGCGAAGTGGAGGGAACACAGTATAGACAGGCATACACACCTACACACTGCCAGGTCCCAGGGCCAATTTAGCTTCCAGACACACAATGACAGATTTCCAGAATCTCGTCTAGACAGTACCTGTCAGTGTGTGGCATGTTATTCGTTCCTGCTGAGTGAAAGGTCATTTTCTCTACTAATCAATCTGGCACTCAGGATTATAGCTGGCAGTCAAATCAGGTCTGACTTAGATTCCAGCAGCTGCTGTTTGTAACGTTGGTGCATTGTGTTGAATTTTACCTTTGTCTAAGAAGTCCCCCGCCCATGTGCCACTGATCAAGAGACAGAACCTGCCAGTGACAAAACATGTGGGTGAAGCTTTGTTGCTTCTATCAAGACAAGAAATTGCCTCAAGCTCCATATAATGATTGACCTTTCAGCAAAAAAAAAAAAAAAAAAGGCTAATGTTGCTTTTGGTTGTATGCTCCACATATGGATGACATGAGCTGCTGTATGTTATACCACATGTAACAATTACAGTTGAGAATAATCTGCTCCCTGTCTGGTCTAGAATCATTTTGACTACGCAGTCGCCGAGGATCAAAACCCGCAAGGAGCAGGCTGGCTGATTCACTCCAAAACCCTGCAGGCTTATCTGTCCTTGCTGGGCTCCAGCCAGCGAGAGGAGACCCAGGAGGCCTGCTGTGGGGCGCTGCAGAACCTCACCACTCAACAAGGCGCTGTAAGGGAAAACCTCCTCCATGCAAATCAACAGTGCTGAACTGCATTGTCAGTGGTAGTGTGAACAAGTGTTGCTTGTTCACACTGAGAAGGACCAAGAGAGCTAGGGCACACAATACAGACCACTGTAAACTACTGCTATTGTAGATTATTTTGCTTCTGTATTTGTTAACTGAATATTCTTAAAATTCTATGTGGACAGGTAGGGGTGGGAATTGGCATCCTGACATCCCGATACAGTTTGATTCACAAAACTTTGGTGCCAATTCGCTATGTGTGGCGATTCTGTAATTGTTGTAGGTATTTTTTAAGCACTTGACTAGGAGAATCTGACTTCTAATGACAATCATAAGCAGGTGATTGCTTGTGATGATTCCCATGAAGCATGAAGCAGGTCTTTGTTTGGGTTTGGGTTTGGAATTGGGACTTAAACAATGTTTATTTCCACCTCAAATAAAATAAAATATGTGATATAAAAATTTTTTGAGATTTTTTTTCCATTCATATCAACAGGTCTCAGCTGTAATGAGCCAGGCCATTGTGCAGAAGCTGAACGGATTGCAAGTCATCGCTCCTCTTCTGAGGTCAAATAAAGCTAACTTACAGAGAAACACAGTGGCGCTGGTAGGAAACCTGGCCAAAAACCTACACCTTCACAGCTCCTTAGGTGAGGAGAAAGATCCATGAGAACACTTCACACTTTGTGTTTTTATTCATTTCAAAATGCTTTGTGATGAACATATTTCCTGATGTTTATTGTTTCACATAAAACTGACTGAAGTGCAAAATGAGAAATGAGTTGAGTTTGCAAATAATTTTGCAATAATGCCAGCAATTGTTTTGTAAGATTAGTTGTGACATTATTGAGATGAGGACAATCAAATTTTGGAACGCTGCATGAGCCTGCACTTTTTTTTGTTTTACAAGTTTTTGCTTGTGGTAAACAGCCAGTATGATGTTTCGTTGTAGCTCGTAAAGCTCTGCCAGAGCTGGTGGGCATCATGAGTGCTGGCACAGTGGGAGCGAACGAGTCTGATGACACTTTGGCCATGGCGTGCCAAACAGCTCAGTGCGTGCTGCTAAAGGAGCCTGACCTGGGCAAGCACCTGCTAAACAACAAGCTGATCAACTCTCTGAACGACATCAGCCAAAACAGGTAAGGTCACATGTAATCACAGAGAACTATCTGCAGAAATGTGAGGAATACTCACCCCTTCCATGACACATGTCACTCACCGTGTGAATCCTGGCATGAGCTATGGCCCTGTGCTGATTTTAATTATCAATACCACCTTAACCTTTTCAATTATAAAGGCTAAACTGAAACTTTTTTTTTTTTTTTTACCTTAAAACAACTGAAACATGAGTTCTGCAACCAAACATTTGGAACACAGTCCAATATTTTGCATGCTCAGTGTTGCCTGAAAATTATTTTGACATTGTTAATATGTCTGGTAGTCGTAGTTTTCACTGGATGTTGTTTTTCTTCTTGTTAGGTATTTCCCCAAATCCAGCAAAGCTGCAGCTCTGCTCCTCTACAACCTCTGGTCCGAGAAAGATATACAAAGCTTCCTAAAAAAGGTTTGTTCAGACTCTTTCTGCTTGTGACTAAGCTGGGTGTGTCTTTACCACTTCTATCCCTTGACACAACAGTCCACACCTCTCTCTGGTATTTTGAGATAAATAGGGGAAGACTGAAGGATTAGCAAGCAATGTCTAAAGAGAAAAAAAAAACATGAATGTAAGTGAAGAGCTGAAATAATGCAGGCATGGAATCCAGTAGTGCAGGTTTAAGAAAAGTCATATAATTAGATGCAAGCTCATTGTATCACATTTAAGAATATGCATATACGTTTGTACCCTATGATCAAGATGTAATATTGAGGAATGAAAACTGCCACGAGCAAAATGCAAACAATCACATAGTTTTGTTAGGGTGTCTTCAGCCTTTTGGATTATTGAGGTCCAGTGCTGATTATTTTTCTTACAATCTGTCCCACAGCAAGGAAAGAGCAAATCCTGCTTTGTGAATGACATCACCATGGCTGCACACAAGTCTGTTCAGGTTGTAGAGTAACACGGCTGCATGAAACACATCACCCTGCAATCCGTTCCATTTCCATGGGACATAAACACGATGAGGCTGAGCAGCATCCCCTCGATTGTCATTTCACATTAAAAAAAACAAAAAAAAACAGTGCATCTGCACAACAGGTGCTGGTACTATTTTCTTTGTTGGAACACAGGTGAAGGTGAAAGGTCAAAAGTGATAGTGTTTACTGTAATATACAACAAGCTAAGTTTGTATTTGCTCTTCTACCCTTTATTGATATCATATTTCTTAGCATATTTCTCGTGTGTTTGTGCCTATGTTCTTCAGTCACATTTTCAGGGTTCAGATTTTTGCCCATATTTTGCAGTGCAGTTGCTCTTTCGAACTGTTCACCAAAACCTCATTAAAAAATAAAGATGGCTTTATAAAACGAACAGAGATCATTGTGAGAATATCATTTCTGTTGTTTAGAATGATGAGTTAGAGATTATTTACTTTGGCTGTGATGATCAGTAAGTTAACAGAACACTGACATTTTGTAAATAGTGCTTTTGTTGCATGATTCAGTGGATCCATTCATCCATTTTTTCATGTATGCACTTCTAAAGTGATCAAATTTTTATCACAAAGTGTCAATAAAGCTGATCCAGCAATGGTTGCAAGAGAATTCGGAATCGTAATTGAATCTGTGAATTTTGTACTAATCTGGACGAGTCACTTGTAATAGTGTCTGTCATGGCCAGTGAGTTTAGGATGAGTGAAACCTCTTGTTTATGTCATACCACATTAGGATGTGGCTTCACTTAAAACTGCCTCTGGGCCCATTACCAAAGTACAGCTGTCAAAAGTTGTTTACTCCACCCTTATGATTTGTAATCAAGGGTTTGAGGCAGACAGCAAGACACTGAGGCTGTTGTTGCTTTAAATGTGTTACGTAACAGATTTTTGACCTGGGTCTCCCACACAACCAAACACAAATCCACCCAGTGGCCATGGGAGATGGACTCTATGGACAAAAGTACTGGGACACACCCCTTAATCACTGAATTCAGGTGTTTCATTGAGTCCCATTGCTACAGGTGTATAAAATCAAGCAGCTAACCATGGTGAGTGAGTTTGGTGTGGAAGAACTTGACTGGCCTGTACAGAGCCCTGACCTCAACCCCATCCAACACCTTTGGGATGAACTAGAACAGAGATTGCAAGCCGTGTCCTCTGGTCCAACATCAGTGTCTGACCTCACAAATGCTCTTCTGGATGAACGGGCCAAAATTCCCACAGACACACTCCAAAATCTTGTAGAATTGTAGAATGCCTCCCCAGAAGAGTGGAAGCTGTTTTGTCCATAGTGTATTTTGGTTGTGAGGCTTCTGGCAGGGCTGTATTATAGTCATTTAATCTATAATCAATAGTGATTGTAGCCTGTCACTCATCTAAAGCATACAATAGTTGTCAGAGAAGAGTTGTGATAGATTTTGACACGGCAGCAATACATCAATAACTTTGGCAGTCACATTTGTCCTCATTAAGGAGGGTGTGGTTTTTAATACCCGTGGAATTAATGCTATCCATCGGTTCCCACCAGGTACAAAGCCAAAACTCAGACATGACACTGTTTACTTTTGTTAAACGCATTCTCAAAAATATTTTATTCATTTTAATCACACAATAGTAACCACAGGAGCCAAAGTTGGTGTTGACTTCACTTTTGCTTCTACTCTAAGCAAAATGTCAGACTTAGGGTTTAGCGTTGAATTTGAATGTCATCATGTGCAGATAATAGCGTCAAGCGAAATGGGTGACACACTCCCAGTTTCCAGTCAATGTTAACTAAACACATGCTGCATCTCTGGAGATGATCAGGGCATTTTGCAATCAGAAAGTTTTGCAATCAGAAAATCTCCAGCATGCTGCTAAATTTCTGATGACTGACTCAACATGCGCTTTGTTCACAGGTGCTTTTTAAAAGACTTACAAGATTTTTCAACTGGTTCTTTTTATTCTTTTGTATTCTTTTGTAATAAATGTTCAAGTATTCATTTAGAAAACATGGTAAAGCGCTGTCCAAGTCACACGTTGATGTCATGATCTGGAGCCTTTCGGGGAGGACGTGAAATCAGTGGTGTTCTTCTGGTAGATCACTTCCTCAGGCCACGCTTGCTCCTGCCCTTTGTGCTAGGAATAAAGTAAAGTCAAGAGCTCCGTTGTGTCAATCAATATACAGTGTAACTAATATGCATATCAAAACCACACAATTGCAGCACAAGACATAATTTTCCAATCTCTTCGGCAAATGGGCTTGTTTAGTCTATCAACTGAGGAAATGCACAGCAAAAAGTTTCCATCAAGGTATTTAATCTCATATACAGTCTTGAAAAAGTTTTTCTTCAAACAAACAAATAAAAAAAATCTACCAGTGGGATGGAACAATCCAACTTGTTTCCACTGCAGTTTCACTTGTCTCAGGAAGTTTAAATATACTGTAACAGAGCAGAATAAGGCAGATCGACCCACTAAGATCAAGAAAATGACACTTAATTCGAGAAAACATCTCATCCCACTGGCAGTTGTTTTTTTTTTAAGTCTGACTGTAAGACTATATGACTTGATAAGATGGAGATGTTTTTTGCAGTGTGCAGGTGTGACCGTTGCTGTCATAGAAATTCAGTTTATTCCACCGACGCATTCACTGGAAATTGCTCTGGATAAAAGCAGAACTGAAATGCCTAAAATTTAAAATGCAAAGGTTTGGATCATTCAGCCCTGAACCAAACCCATCAAACCCTGAAAGGCCAAAAGATTATTTCATGTAATGTGCAAATTCTGAAATGATCTGTATTACCTCATTTGAAATTTAGCATGCATCTGTCATGACCTCTTGTAGTCTCTTGTAGTAAACTTTCTTTAAGTGTCGCCGACTATAGCCACCTCACCCTGTGTGTGCGTGACCGGTTGAGTTAATCCCTGTACAGATGATCTTTTGGCTAGCTTTGTGGATTTGGATGCTGCTGCTGTCCCAGGAGAGCTTAGTGGCAGCTTTTGAGAGCTGCCTGCTATTGGAAGGGGGATTTGCTACCAAATCATACTTTGGTACCAATGCACTGCCATTTTTATCTGCTGTAGCTGTGCTGATACTTGATCCTGTCGCTAACCCACTATCCCCCACCCCCACGACCCACCAAAAAAACAAATACATTTGCTCTTGTCCCACCATTAGGGCTTTGTCAAGACATCTCTCTTACGGTTGCTTTTTGTCTTCCCAATCCTGTTGGATTGGGTATAGTCAGGAAATAGCCCCGCTGTGGGGCAGCTGGCACGGGCAGCTGTCACCCAAGCCTCTTCAAACAAGTGGGGAGCGGTGCAGGGAGACAAGGTGAGGGGAAGTTGAAACGGGAGGAGGTGGAAACTTGATGAGGTCACTTGGTGAACCTCTGTACTGGTTCAGGCTTATGAGTCTTAGCAGGGAATTAGCAATTTCTGTCTTTAGATTGGAGGAAAACTAGGGTGGAGGAAAGTTTTTTTTTTTCCCTCTTGTGGCCTTTTGCCATTTTTGGTATGGTTATGTGGTTTTATCTTTTTTGGAGACAGGTCTATTGTGTTGTCTAAAATGTAAATATTTTGTTCCATCCATATGAATAAAGGTTATGGTTGCCAGATAATTAGTGTCTCCCTGCAAAGGTCACATTGTATATTATTAGATTACCACTCAAGCCTCAGTACTACACCATGCTGACAGATATACATGTGTTACCAAGTTCACTGCAATGGTAACACAAGCATGCTTTATTTATATAATATGCTTTGTTTATGACTCTTACTGCACATTCACATATTACTATCTTTTTCTGTGCCTTTTCCCATGCAGCATGTGTGTTGCAAAGTGCTGAAAAGTTATAATACCACCAAACATGACTTGCCCTGTGACTTTGGTACATTGGCAATACCAGTGCATGTCATAAATATAATTGACTTACTTTTTCTGATGATCGCTGACCCGGTTTCTCAGCACAGTAACCTGGATAAAAACACAATCAGGAGTTTAATTTGCACCTCTGAGCCATTTCTCTCTACTGGTGTTGAAACTTGACTCATCACCAGTTTTAAACCTGTCCTGTTCAGCATGTCAGTATGTGCAATGCACAACTATGGCTGAGTTCCACATGCAACGGCTGAGCAACTGGAAGTCAGGTATTTTGTGTGCGTGTGTGTGTGTGTGCATGTGCATGTGTGTGTGTGTGTGTGTTTTGGTAAAAATTTTTTCCATTTACGTTTCTGCAAGCTAACAAATAAGTTTAAATGTCAACGTTTCTGAATCAAAAATATGTTGACAGGGCTATCAAGTTTTTAACTGAATTCAGAGTGAGATTGTGGCAGCAGCGGGGACGGGGGGGGGTCTACATCAATGTTTCAATTGACGTCTTATGTAGCTACTTTAGCGAGCGCGTGAATCAATGTATCGTTGGAATATTATTTTTATTTGATTAGCTGGTGCGTGGCAGGGCCGTCTGAACTCTACCCGGAACTCACTTGATTCCTCTACCTGTTCCACTGTTATAAAAAATAGCGGCGCAACTTG
>OMLB01063932.1:0-26779 GCA_900302555.1 Myripristis jacobus | reverse complement strand
GAATCCACAAAAAAAAAAAAAAATAATCGCTGGCAAATTTCTAAATTGTGCAATACTAATTCTTTGCCACTTCTTCAGCTTCTCAGACATTTGTGGCTTTCTGAGGCAAGACGGATTGAGCCAAGGATTTTCTTTCTATTTAATTTCTTTTTTTTTTATTTTGGTATTAAATTTTTAGAGGATGGGGGTTTTGTTCCTGCTGACTCATTTCTGAGGCCTCCTTTTTGTGCTGAGAGGAACTTTGCCATGAGATTAATAGGCTTTCTGATGAGGGTGAATGAGAATTGCTTTAACCAGCATCGCAGCACCAAATCACATATCAGTATCTCAGTTTGGTTTGTTTTTTAAAATCGATGTTGCCTTTTAAAGATGGAGAAAGAAAGAAAGGAAAAAGAAATCCGACCCAGCCAAGTTGTGTGGCACATACAGAGGGAGCAACCGTCTGCCCAGCCAGTAGAGAGCACTGTGTTCAGCCTTTTATAAACGCCACATCTCTTCTTGTTCTCTGTTTTTTCTCTCCTCCGTTTTTTTCCCTTGCTGCAGTGAATCAATGGCACACCTGTTCTCCCCAGTCTCCCAGTCCCATTGGTTCCTCCCTTGTGGGTACAAAATAATAAATTGATCTGTTTCACTCTTCTTCATTTCAATTGGTGGTGGTTATAATAAAGGATTTAGACTGTGTTTCAAAGGTTTATTTTCTTTTTTTTTATTTGTTTCTCTATTAAAGTGTTTTTATTGAAACCCCTGGAGCTTCTTGGTCTTTTATTCCTTACCAAAAGTGCAGCGAACAGATCTCTGGGTCTCAGGCTACCAGCGCTGCCAATGAACGGCTGTTTTTAAGGAGTTTGTTGGTGTCACACAGTCTACGGGGGAGTTTCCAGTGCTCGTCCAGGTGCATCTAAAAAGAAATTACTATATTGTGGAAAAGCTCATTATTTTTCCTGTAATTTAATTTAAAAAGTGAAACTTTCATCTACTCTAGATCAATTACACATAAAATGAAATATTTCAAGCCTTAGAGTACGGCTTACGGTTCATGAAAATCAAAAATCCAATATCTCAAACTATTAGAATATTGCATAAGACCAATGAAAAAAGGATTTATAATACAGAAATGTCAACCTTCTAAAAAGTATGTTCATTTATGCACTCAGCAGTTGGTTGGGGCTCCTCTTGTGTGAATGACTGCATCAGTTTGACCTGGCATAGAGGCGATCAGCCTGTAGCTCTGCTGAGCTGTTACAGAGGCCCAGGTTGCTCTGACAGCGGCCTTCAGCTTGTCTGTGTTGTTGGGTCTGGTGTCTCTCATCTTCCTCTTGACAAAACCCCATAGATGCTCTACGGGGTGCAGATCAGGCGAGCTGGCTGGCCAATCAAGCACAGTAATATCAAGGGCAGCAAACCAGTTACTAGTCGTTCTGGCACAGTGGGCAGCTGCCAAGTCCTGCTGGAAAATGAAATCAGCATCTCCATGAGGCTTGCCAGCAGACGGAAGCATGAGGTGCTCTAAAACCTCCTGGTAGACGGCTGCGCTGACTCTGGACTTGATAAAACACAGAGGACCAACAGATGACATGGCACCCTGAATCATCCCTGACTGTGGAAGCGTCTCTCTGGATTCTGCGGAGCATCATGGGTTAGGGGCGTCACAACAAACTCATATATGTTGAGGATGGCTGAGGCGGAACAAACACACACCAGCAAACTGCACATCGAAAGTCCCTCCCCTCGTGTTCGGATTCATTTCGGCCAAACAGGCCCAAGAGGGGTGAGCAAAGTACTGCAGCTTTTTTTAATGGCCCCCTGGCTCACAGCTCCACTTGTGCAAAGACAGTAACAGATGCTATAACCTTTATCTGTTAAGATAACCAGCCTTACAGTGTTGTAATTTTTCTTATAAGGTCATAATTTTATTTGGTTATTAAATCAGACTCATTGATTTGCGTCGCATCGTTCCTCTGCATCGTTATATTTCATCGAATCGCATCAATTCGCATTGTGTTGAATCAAGTCATTCAATCACACTGCAATCGCATCGCATCGATCGTTGCTGCTTATGTATCTATGTATCATATCGGATTGTTGGCAGTGTATCGACATATGTGTTGGCCACAGACCAGAGATGCACAACCTTGTGACACACACACACAAACACCCCTCTGCCCTGTTCTCACTAACACACACCTACAGGAGTGCATGCTCACACAGGCGCCTCTCTCCTTCCTCCCATCCCTGCCTGTAGTCCATGCAGGCTCTGTCTACAGTAACATCTGACACCACTGCTGCCCATTCATCAAGAACAGATACCGAACATCAGACTTGGCTGATTGTTGATTGGTTTGATAAGATTTAGGCTACCAGCTGACTTGCTGTGGGTCAGTGTGGATCCGGTGTATGAAGCTTGTTTGATGAGAGGACAAAGGTCACTTCCATAGCTTTCCGACTCATTGGTGCCGAAGTCAAAGTCTTCCCTGATTTTGTCAAGTCGAAAGTCATCAAATCTGTGAGTCCAAGTCAAGTGCAAGTCCGGTTTAATGTGCTGACATTTTATTGATATGAGGATGCTGCACATGGCACCTTTTACCCTCTCTGACAAATTTTCTCTTATGCCAGTATAAGAAACATAAAAAGTGATTTTGGGGGGGGGGAGTGTGCTAGGTAATAATTATTGTAAGAAACCACACAAGCTTCTCTTGATTCACCTGGGAAACTATGCGACGCGAGCAGCCCCTTCTTTCATCAACACCCACTCACCCTCTCACTCTGCCACATGAAACCCCTGGAAAGTTTGCAAATGCGAAGAGAAATCCCACAGACGGATTCGCCTACGTTTGGGAAGATTTTTTTTACTTTATTTTCATTATAAAGAAGTTAAAATTACACCATGACATATACACAAATTCTACTGTACTCAACATCTTTTTTTTTTTTTAATCACATGCTAAATCAAAAGAAAAGTCAGAATAAGAAAACCTAGCAAACAAAAAAAGTCACGTCTACAGGTTCTACTGCAATCAAATATTGTTTTTGCTTGATGTTAAGGTCTTACTAACAAATATTCAGTCAGACATCATATGGGGAAAGTGGTATTCAGAACTTGGAGGCTCGTAGACAAAATCAGTGTATAATGCTGCATTATCAAAACAAATGTAAAGAATTGTTCAGAACATGAAAACACTGGGCTTTTACATCCTGTGTCTGCAAAACCTGCAGTAACACGGACAGATGCAGACGCTGATTTGCCACATGTATAAAACGGGCCGTGACAAATGAGCGTGAACAGAGAAATTTTTGTCGCAGTTCGGGTTGCCCTTAAATCGGGAGCTGTCAAGTAAAAGTAAAAAGTGAAAGGCATTGTATGTGCACCTGCTAGAACTGAACACTTTCCAAGATGGCACCCTGAATGATCAGTGCTGCAGATTGTCCGGGTGTTTAGCATTCTGCCTGGTACACACACACACACACACACACACACACACCTGCTCTGTGCTATTGCTCGATCAGGCTAAATCATTCATGTTCTCATGAAATGCATGGGATTGGATGGGACACTCTTGGTCTTTATGCTCCTATAATAGAAAACACAACTAAATGTGATCTGAAATTCGAGGTGAAGCATAATCTTCCAAGTAACTGAAATGTAACGCATGAAGACATTTGAGCTCAACTGGAAATGAATATGAACGTGCTATTTTTTGTCATATGCAAATGAATTGATATGAACTGAAAACTTGAGTCTTGAGTGACACCTTACAAAAGAAACAAAACCAGCACTAACCACAGAAGAGACTGACTCATATATATATGTACAAGATATCATACAAAAATGCAGCACATGAAATCAAGCTACCACGATGCAAGCCCGTCGCTATTCACTGAATCTCAAAACGAATTTAATTAAGTGTTGAGCATGATAATAAATCTTTGTGAACAGTTGTGAACGGCTGATCACAGACCACAGACCCTGGCCTCAAACATGGACCGCACCTACATAGATTCTTCTATTTCTTTAAGGGGTTGTATTTGCAAAATGTCTTGTCTTTACTCGTAATGAGTGTGTGTACTGGTTTAATTTTTGACCGTACACCTTTTGAACATCAGGCTCCTCCAGATGGTGATGCTGGTTTGACCCTTTCCTTAGTTCATTTTGTAAAGATTTGCATTCATGGCCAAACCATTTTTCATGTGCTGACCGCTTGCTTGTTTGGCCGTATTTGTTATTTGTGTCTCTGTGATTGGGGGTTAGGGTTAGTGATGATGCGAGTTAGTTCAACTGATTTAAGTGCATGTCTGGATAAAATCATTTGAAATTTCTGGGGAGCATCTGTGTGGTTTTCAGATGTTGCAAAGCCTGTTTGTTTTTTTCAGAGGTTGTTTTGGGTTGGCCAGAAATCTTTAAAAAAGTACATTTACATTTACTTTGCAGCCTGGCAGTGAGTGCACTGACAGTGGAGGCTCCTTGCCAGTTATGACACTATAGCGCCAAATTTTGACCAAGTGAACCTCCACAGGGAGTCTCCTCATATCCTACTACCAAGTATGTACAGAGCTAAGGTGTTGGCAGATGTCCATTAGCTCTTTACCACTTATTTATGGTGGAGAAGTGAGCATATGTCTACCTTAGGTCTAGTTTATGTGGCCTGCTTGTAATTGGTTAAAATAAATAATCAAAAAATAACAACAAAAAATAATATTCTTATAATGTAAATGGCATATAAAACAGAGGTTTTAATTGTTAAGAATTTCATTCATTTTTTTCAAATTTCCCCGTGTGGCTAACAAATTTTCAGAGTCACCTGGTTTACCACCAGGGAGCGCTCTACATAGCACTGGTGGTATGCAAACTACAGTCTGAGAACTAATGCGTTGGGCCATATTCTGGATGCCATAAATGTGTTAATATGCCCTGTGTCTGCAACAAAGCTTCAAAGTGTGTGTGCCATTTTCTCTTCCCAGTCAACATAATGAATGACACACACTGCAGCCAACTCAGGCATTCTTCGATGCTTTTCATTGACAGTTCATGCTACGATTACACAAGTGATATTGCCAGATTCAGCACAATCACACCTATCCAACAAGCCCTCATTTGTCTTTGTATAACAAACTATGAAAGAGATATCAAAAATTATATGAGTACATTTGTCATAAAAACTCATTTTTTTCCTACTTTCGCCTACTGTAAATCTGTGTTGATGAGTCTATATTTCCAACATATGTCATGCTGTTCACACCTACTTTACTTGGAGTGTGGAGAAACATGCTGACTTGTACGAGCATGTTAAGGTGAGAGCTTTCTGACCTTCTGTTATGAATCTACATGAGTTTGTTTAAGCAGTCCCATACAGATTGGCTTTGGTTTTTTGCCTCTTTTGGTTAACTCAATTTTGCAGTAAAGTATTTTTATATAAGACTCAATTTCTTTTATGGGAGAAAATAACATTGTTGTATTTTGCTCTAACTCTGTTAAGGTTGCCTCAAAATTTTAGGGTCCTTCCCACCAGCCGACTAAGGAAGGCCTCCAAGTGGACATAGGGTGAGGAGAAAATAGAAATCTTCTACAAACGTCGTCTCTCATTCATTTGATCTGTGACTGTCAGTGTCGGGACATCATTTTCCACGGTTGCATGGTTACAGCCGCTAAGTTTCTTTTATTTTGGCCTCACCCTGTAACGACCAACATGTTCCTGAAATGACTCTAATCTCTACATTAGAAAAAATACACAACACATAGTCGTTCTCAAGCTCCAGTCATCCCTGCGCAGCCATCACTCCATTTGCTCAGGCTCAGCGTCCATGCAGGTCTCCCATGGGTTCCGGGGCATCTGGGGCATGGAGAGCAGCAGGAGGGCGAGTCCAGTGAGGAAGAGGAGGACGAAGCCAGCGCAGGCACAAGCGAACGACCACCCGTAGTAGTACTCGATCCAGATTGTGTCCTCGCTCTCAATCATGCGCTTGACAGACTGACGCATCACCTCCAGCGAGATGAAGGCACAGAGACCTGGGATCGGGCGGGAAGAAGAAACAGGAGGTTGACTGATAACTGTGAGCCATGTCAACAGCTTTCAATGCCTATAATGACACTTTCCACTGCAAATACACAATTATGACTCAATTGCCAACATTTGGAGAGAAACTGCATAACTTAAGTGTATTATAGTTGGGATGCTAAGACTTTAGTTGAAGTGATGCTTCACTTCAGTATATTTTCACTTTTTAACATGCATATCCTCCCATGAGATCAGTTAAGCAGGCAATCACTAATAATGGGTAGATCCAGATGTTGATGCATGCATCAAATTCATGTTGAACAAACTTCACATTCAGGTCCACCATTTTTTTCTGAGACATTCAAAATGGATTTTTGACATTTGAGGGTCTATTTTTCAGAAATATAAATTTCCATCATCCACACTTCTCCATGCCCAGTGATATTAGACCTGGAAATGGTAGGTTGTACACAGTTCAGGATTCTGTTCTTTAACTTTTTTTTTCACTCTTGGTCTGCTCTTACCTGCTTTTTGCTCTCTTTTTCATATTCATTATTGCCATGGTGACTCTCATGGTTTTTTATCCTGTAAAAATGTCCTTTTACCCCCTATTCTTCTCTTTCTATTATGATGGTTGTCAAACAGTATTGCTCATGTGCCACCTTGTTGCTGTGTGCTGTGTGTTTGTGTGTGAGTGTTTCTTGTGTCTTCTTCTTTCAAAAATAAAAATTGTTGATCACAACAAAATAAATACTAATTTCTATGTGCTTTAAAGGGGGAAAAAACATTGCAATAGATACTGTCTTTGACCTGTCAGTCTCTTCTTGGAGCACTGCTCGTGGTCAAACTTTCCATGACAGAATTTGAAAGGGTCGACTCAAGACTGAAGCAAGTGAGTGCAAATCAGATGCGGCAACGTTTTCAGGCCGGGATGCCAGAACCTCCTCTAGAGTGTGCCCACCTGCAAATGCGTAGAACATGCCAGCAGGTTTGAGGAGATAGTCCCGTCCTTTGCCTTTACCGGTGCATGACCCCATTAAACACAAGGCACCTAGGATCATGAAGGCCAGGCTGAAGATGGAGATGGCTGCGGCAGAGATGTTGTACTCTGGGGGAAAAAAAAGGAGACCAAGAGCATCAGGACTGAGCATCTTTAACCTTTCACATCTACTTAATAATCATGACTGCATTCACTTAGAGTATGACATGATGTTGTTCATAAATCAATGCCCATCACAATCTAAAGACATCAAGCATTTTAAATTACAGAATGGGAATCAGCTGTTTAAAATGCAGTTGGAATTTGTTTTGTTTGGCTTCAGAAAAGGAAAAAAAGCCAAAGTCAAATCAAATTGTCGGGGAAAAAAATCAATAAAGCGGCAAATTCTTCTCTGTGTACATATGCTTAAATGAGGTTTAAAGGCCACTTTCTTTAAATTCTAGCTGCGGTAACAGTAGCAGCTGTTATTGCACACAAGACACATCATGATGTCTACAATCAACAAGCTGGTGCTTCAACAGGCAATAATGTGTTATTGTGAGGCGACATGCTGTTACATCTCAGGCTGAATTATAGGAGGAGGAATTGTAGTAAAGCACATAAGTGGGCTGTCTGGCATTTTAAAGTCAGGCTTTGGTTTTTGCTTATGAATTAAAACAGTGTGTAGGAAGTTGGTAGCAGCTTGCTAGAAATGACTGAATTATGTCGTTGTGCATACAAATTCAAAATAATAAAACAAAATTGACCACCCCAATCTGCCTTGGGCAACAACAAACAAGGCCAGTAGTTTCTATATGCAGTCAATGTCACACTTTAATTTTGTCTTTTACATTTTAGTCACATAGTCAACAACAATTCACAAATCAACCTGTTTTGCAAATGTAACCATTTCCTAGCATGTTAATTATTATTATTAATTTCCAAGCATATTCATCTTAATTGCAGGTTGATAACCGTGCTTGCTCTTAACCAGTCGTCAGCTTTGTGAGGTTCCTGCCTGCGGAATTACTTCTTGCCATAAAGGGAGCCATATTTTAATTGACAAATGTACCATATGTGTGGACATAATCTGGTTCTTATGTTTACTGATACAGTGTCTGTGTGTAACAGGAGGAGCGACTGGCTTGTTATTCCAAGCAGCTTAGTCAGCCATCACAGCTCTCGTCAGCGCTGTGATGCAGGGCGGATAGGAAGCTAGGCCTTTGATCTGCCGCCTGTTTGCCTATGAACCATGCCCGGGGGAGAGACGCTCCTTTGGGGGAGAGAACCTTCATCTTCAACTGGCGGGGGAGGACGGGCTGCAACCTGAGCTCCCATGTGGAGCACAAATTGAGATATCGGATGCCTGTGGAGCATGTTGGTTTTTACTGACTCGGCCCAAACATCCAAAAGTTTCTCAGCACCAAAAACCAACTGTGTATACGCTGTTGCGTGGTTTACTTCAATATTTGTTTTATCTTGTGTCGGGAAAACTTTTGGATAAACCCAAAAGTCCGAGATGTGCTGCTAGGGTCATCCTGTCCTTATTCCCAGCTTCTTGCTATTCAAGATTTTCACTTCACACTTCGTTTGCATTTCACTGGTGAACTCCCCATGGCGGATAAAGTCTGGCTGCATGCTAGCTGCTTGGGTGGACAAGTCTGTGTTGATGTGCATTTACTGTGTTTGTTCAACCCCTGGCTAGGCCCCGTTATGGTGCTGCCAAATGGCTTGCTCAAGAGAGAACAACGCCACAGGGGACTTGGGTCAGTGTGACAATATTTTCCAGCAAAAACTGCAATATACATCTCGAGGGATAGCCACAGGCTCTATGGGACTGTGTGTTCATGCATGTGTGTGTGGGTGTGTGCATGTCGGGCGGTGGGGAGAGGGGGGTGTCTTGCATGCCTGCATTCACATCTCCGGGTCGATGATGAGTTTGAAGGAGGCTGCGTATGTATGTTTGTGTGTGTGTGTGTGTGTGTGTGTGTGTGTGTGTGTGTGTGTGTTAGCATGTCCATGTGCAAACCTATTCACATTTACACCCCAATAATCGAGTCTGACAGAGCTCCGCATGTGCTTGGCGCCCTAATGCACATTACATGGGAGGGCTGTCATACAACATGCTCTACACGGGCCCAGCATGACCACAGCTGTTACGGGGTCACCGGATAGAAGATGGAAAGAACAAAAGATGGGGGTTGGAATACACACACACACACACACACACACTCACACACACACACAACTATAAAATGTAGAATGTGCATACAGTACATATAATGATATTTATAGTTTACTCCCTGTAGTCTTGCATGGTCCCAAAGGCATCATATGTGTGGTCTTATTGCCTCTGTGTCTGTATGTGCTGCAAACACTGAAGAATGACCCGCAGTTGGTGATCATTACCTGCTCACACAGCAAAAATACTTGAAAAACATTGCACCAACATGTTCTGGTCTCTGGTTTTTTTTTTTTTTTTTGCTTTGAAGTTCAACTAGATCTTAATACTAAGATGGGAAAAAAATCTATTCAGTTACAAATTGTGATTTTTAAATTGCCTTGCTGCCCTGAATCAACATTTTGTCTTTGTTGTAAGGCATTTTCGTTTTTTTTAATTGGAGGTGGAAATAAATGCTCTGGCATCACAGGAATCACCCAGATCATCCCAAGAATTCAATTATGGCGATAAAATAACAAGTCGCCTGACACACACACAGCAGAGCTTCGTGTGCTTTTGCATCGTAAATGTATGCATAAACTAAACCAAATGTTGCCAAAATGTATGTAAAAGTAGTAATAATTTAAAAAAAAAAAATCTAACTGAACTAATTTGCTATGACTGCCATGGAAGTGTGTTGTCAGAAACACATATAAACTTTGCATGCAGCTTGAAGATCTGTGCATCAACACAACCCGCAGGAACATATGCTACACAAAGCGGGCCCACGCTGCATGCAGCTTAATCCATCTGCGGTGCAACTCCATGCATGAGCACAAAGGTAATGGACTGTCTGATCTGGAATTCATTTCCATTTAGAGGCTACTTTCCCAGTTTGGGATCAATAAAGTAAATCTATCTATCTATCTATCTATCTACAGTTTTGTTGCAGTCTGTGCTTTCACATTATTACAACATGCATGCTGTATATGATTTGCCCATCTGAGGTGTTTCAGAAACCAGTCGATGCAATGACCTCTGACCTAATGAAATCTTAAATCCTATTCACTGATTGGATGGATGTTTAAGCATGTTATGCAGAGATCAAGGCAAATGTACACCTTTGTTTATACACAAAAAAGATGAAGAAACTCTTTATTTATCATGTTTGCATTCAGAAAGGCATGCACCTTTTTTTTTCTTGTTTCCATTTAGGATTAGAGTTTGTTAAGGTCCAAGGCTAATTTTTCCGTTTGTATTTTATTATTTGATCGTGACAGTAGAGACAGACAGGAAAGGGAGAGGAGAGACAGGGGATGACGTGCAGCAGATGACTCAACTCAGATTCGAACCTGATTGGACAAGGTCTTGGACTTTATTTGAACTCTAATGCAGGTTTCTTGACTATAGCCCAGGTCAATGCACGGGAGAGATGAAGGAAGGGAGAAGAAGGGAGACTTTAGACTTAGACAAGGTCTCTTATGACCCTGAGTGGTAAAACTCATTTGCCTTACAAAGGGCTTATAAAAATACAAAACAGATATGTAAATTTGGAGAAACCATATTTTTGTTTCATTTTTTTCCTCACAGATGGTCCAAAAATATGTGGCTTGAAAGTACATGATTATGTGCCCTGCAAATAACTTTGGCAACTGTGTGCTCCTGAATCTGTAGCAAAGAAAGAGGCCACCAGTGAACTTGGCCAACCAACCAGTGTCTACCTCTGCAGATACATGTTTTTAAGAAGAAATGCATAGATTATACTGTATGTTATAGCCTTTTTTCTTCTTCTTACAAACAGTAAAGGCAAACTGCTGCAGCATCAGTAAAAAAAAAAAAAAATCTAACTTTGATAATGGCTAGAGTACATCCGTAGACTTGTATCCTGGCGAAATAATGCATTGAGCTGAAGGTATTCTTTTGCTCCTAATGGATCTGTCCTTGCAAATGAACTAATGAAAAAATGAACGCACAGCTGTTTTTGAGTGCCAGTGAAGGTGCTGTGCACAATTCTGCAAGGACTTTATGGTGCTGTGGGGATAAAGGAATGCATTTATCGTTTTTTTTATGCTATAAACAACAGGCTGAGACCTTTTGGGAACTTGTGAGTTAACCAGTTTGATCTGTTTGACGTTCCATACAGCACAGGTCACTTGTTATCAATGGCAAGTTCAAGGAAGCTCCTCATACTCCAAGAAACTTATTTGTAAAATGAATCCAGAGCTCTTTTCATGTATGACAGGAAGTGATAGCAGCAACAGACAGAAAAGGCAGAGACAGAGAGAAGAATCACAAATGGAAGCCTACCTTTTTGTGTTTTATATTCAAATATCTCAGCTTCCTCCCCTGGAGTGAAGTGCTTGAAGTACGTGCAGTTCTCGTCTGTGAAAAGAAGCAAAACAGGATTTCGTTGAAATTTTAAAGACCTCTTCACTGGAGGCACCGTTCATTGTAACGACACTGATCATATTGTAGAACGTTACGTGGCTGCTCAAAACCATTAGTTTTATCATAATACACAGCTGACATACAGTGCATAACATTTCACACCCTCATATGATGGTGACATCAAGTAACACTGTTCAACTGGATTTGATATTACTGTATCAATTTAAAGCAACACTGCAAAAAAGTCTCCATCTTCACAAGACATTTAGTCTCATATTCAGTGTTAAAATCTTGTTTTTCTTAATGCGAGTGAAAAGAATCTGCCAGTGGAATTAAATAATCACACTTGTTTCCAGTAGTTTCACTTGTTCCAGGAATTTTTCTGGGAAAAAAGCATAAATATGTAGAAACAAGGCACAAAAAGGCAGAACATCAAGAATTAACACCAAGAAAGTGATACTTGATTCAAGAAAATTCTAATAAATTGGGGGATTTGGGATTATATCATCCCATCTCTCTATCTGTCTCATAAATAATAACTTCAGATGGATAATTTTGCAGTGAAAACTGTGGCAAAGGCTTTAATATGATTTTTTTGTAATGAGCACAATGTCATAAAATGCAAATATAGTTGAATCAAGGTCAACTGGAATGTTTTTAGATTCTTGAAGACGTTTCGCCTCTCATCCAAGAAGCTTGTTTGGTTCCAACAGACTGGTGGGGAGCCTCAGGTGTTTCACCTGTGTGAAAGTAGCCGGCTTTCTGCCATCGTGCCACCGGGAGCCAGAGCTACTGTATCTTCGAGTCAGATGGTGCTAATGGCCTGTGGCCTCAATTTGCAAGAACAAAAATCATTTGTGTTTCCACAGTCATACCAATAGCCCCGCAGTCTTGCCCTATAACCCGTCCATCACATGTTGCATCAGTGTAAGTGCACACAAGTGAGAAGTAGGAAGCAAGTGTTTAAAATCTGCCCACCCAGCACTAACTAAACTACTGCAGAATGGATTTTTTTCCCTTGGACGCCACTTTGTGCATTGTGTGCTATAACGGCCTTGTACCACAACCTTTTCTGTATTTGGCAGACCTGTCCCGTTGTGTGTGTCATCCCCAGCGCTGCCAGCTCTCTCACTACATGTTGCACAATTTCCTCATTTTGGCAAACACCGGCAATTTGACGTTGGACATTATCCTCTGCCCAGATAGCGAGCACAGCCCTAGTGTCCTTGTTTGGCCAGTGCTGCCAGTTGTTCTCCGTATTTCTTTTCCCTTTTATTTTTCTGCGACAAAAGGGAAGTACTGTACTCTGTACTCATCAGCCCCATGGGTATTCGATGGGTCATCAGCAGCTGGAAACTGGCCCTGAAAGCCCCACTGAGGCACAATCAAAGACCGGAAGTGACAATGGAAATGCAACTGGCTGTGTCACACACTAACACTCCAGCGTTTGGCATGACAATTGAAAGCCGGCTACTGTTCAGGTCGTCGATACCACTGGATCGTTGGTGCTCCTCCCTGTTTTGACGACCGTCCTTTGTGTTGGTGGAGTCACCTGACTCCCGCCATGAACGACGGTTGTTTGGGTCGCGAGAGGTCAAGGGGGAATAGTTCAACTTCCTGAGAAGGGATGACAGGACAGCGCTGTAGGTTAGAGATAGATGGTGTATGAGACCTCCTCCTCTGCTGAGTGATGGTTTCTCTGTCTTGACATGGATGGCATCCTTCACTCCTCTCTCTCTCCATCTGTCCTCCCTATCCAGCATATGACCATTGTGGTCCTTGAAGGAGTGTCCCATTTCTTTTCAGAGCGTTGATTTGCGGAGTTGATCTTCCAATGCTGATCCATGTTTAATGGTTTCATTTCACCGATACACAGGCCCATGTGTTCCTCATTGCATTGGACCGCATACCCTAGATTGCTCTTCTTGTGTTTAGGTGTGAGGTCTTTTGGGTGGACCAGTTTCTGTTTTAACATGTTGCTGGGTTTGAAAAATACCAGGATACCCAAACTGGACCTTTGTGAAAACAGCTACAACATCCAGGAAGAAACACCAACAGTGCAGGTGATGAAGAAAAGAAGAATAAACGCAACAACATCCCATATGTATCTGGAGTATCTGAGACACTCTGGAGGATTTTCAACAAGCATCCCGGTATATTTTAGTAGTGAAGTGAAATGTCTTCAAGAATCTAAAGACATTTGATCCTGCAGTGAGTTGATGGAAATGGATGGGTATATATGTTTGCTTTCAGTTCTGATTAATTGGGTTCAATGACCAACTCATACAAGTTGTTTTCGTTCCTACCTAAACTTTTTCTTGCTTAACCACGACCCACATGTTGACCACAATTGTTTCACTCGCCAAAGTGTAACTACACGCTAACCTGACAAATGTATGAAAATGGTGCATCCTTTTCATTTTGGCATGTCATCCTTTTGTTGCAGGGGAACCTAATCTTCATTATATCCTTATTTGTGTCCACAACACAGTCTTTGTTTCAGAAAACATGTTTATTTCATCAAATAATATAGCACTATATCCTGTCATCTCTTTTTTTTCTTTGACCAGCCTTTGAAATTTCTCACACCTCTGTTCTATATTTGCCCCACATACTTTAGTACTGCTGGATGTGCTCCTCCCGCTGTGATGCAGTGATCATAAATTCCAGTGGATAGTCTGATATGCTTTCATCAAACATTTCACACCGTCTCAGATCTACCTCATATTTTAGCCCCTGTTTTCCAAGGCCATCTCACAGGTTAACATCGCATTTATTCTATTTTAAAGCAAAGCAATTTTACCACAGAAATGCTTATGTGAACACTAGGCTCTGTTATGTTAGTGTGGCAGTGTGCAGCAACGGTAATGGAAGGCATCCTATTCATTTTGTCTCAGACAGACAAGGTGCTAAACCTTGGGGATTTGCAGGTGGGCACAACTAAAGCTAACCCATTTTATATGATTACAGGGATTGGGTAGTTTGGGCGGGGTAAGCACTCTTTGATGTTGTGCCCGATGTCAAAACAACCACTTGAATCCAATTTGGGAACAGCCTTGGTGTCTTGTCAAATGTTGAGTGTTGACTTGCAGTATATCACATGCTTGCTGCTGGGTTTGAAAATATGTTCGTCGTTGGGCTGGTAGTGCACATGTAGAAGCAAGGCTCACAGGAAAGATCTGAGGCTGCAGATCATGGAGCCTCAGATCACAACTTTAAAGAGTTTAATGTGTTTCTGTGAGCAGGGGATGAAAAAAAGCAATATGATACTGGTGCGTGTGATCATATTTGCAGTGTGAAGACTTCCACAGCATGTGACATGAGACCAGTGTGTCACTTCATCACATGGAAAGTCGAATGCATTTGTCAGTGATCTCAGTTATGTCATGAGGTCCCCACTCACATGCGGGCCCCTAATCCCTGCTTCCACATACACGCTCACCATGGGACATCAATGAAACGCTTTAATGTGGAATTGTGCTGCCAAATACCTCATGTTATCACTTCAGGGTTATAGCAAGATGGCCTGTGCTGGGATCGAAGATAAATCGCCTGCAGTATTTCCCCTGGAAGTACTGACAATAAGTTAAAAGAGATGTCATGTGATTGGTATATCTCTTGCCCTTTAAGGAAAAAAATATATAGCAGTTTGATATGCAAAAAAAAGAGATATCTCTATCCATACACTCACTTTCTAATGCCTTTTGTGCAGAGGCACATGCATAAAAGCTCAGGCACACATGAAATATTGTTAATAAAAACCTCTTTTGAGATTAAGAGCTTAAATGGTGGAATGTCAATTTATATGGCCCCACAGACAGAGAACAAGTTTTTATGAATGAAGACAGTGAACGGAAATCAAGAAAAAAAAAAGAAAAAAAAAACAGAGCCACTTTTTTTTCATGTGTGATGGTTTGATGGAGGCTCGCCAACTACTTGTACTTCTGAGTCAAGCCCTGCTTTCAAATGAGAGCCTGAAAGATATCTTTGAACTTCAGTAGCGAGCAATTTCCCATAACTGTGAATCTTATGAATGCAAATCCATCGCTCAGCCAGCTTTAACCCTTTTGCAGAATGCAACCAAACTTATCTCACAGCAACAAGCTTACTTGACATTGGTACAACTCCAGGACAAATCATAGCACAGACAAAAGGTGTTTACTTTGGGTTTTTTGCTCCAGGCTGGCAATTCTTAAACTCCGATTCAAAATGGGTTTCAGTCCTGCTTCTGTACGGTCCTCACATGACAAGAGGGCTCCTAAACCCCAGCATGAAACATTTCAAAACATTTCTGTTTTGGGTCCTTGCTTGGGAAATGTGTTAAAACCGTGAATAGGCCAAGTGGCTCTTCACTGACTATAAATGGCGAAAGGGTTTTGTTCAGCATGTTTAAGTGGAGCCACTCAGCATGTATTAGGCCTTGGTCTTGGTGTTTTGAGCTCATTAGTGGTTACTCGTATTGCAGGCGTACGTTATATCGAGTAGCTTCACCTCCACATCTCATGGGCTCTGTATTGCCTAATTACACCTTTCAGTGTCCATCTTTTAATGGAGAGTATCCTCCACCAAATTTATGAGGACACGCTCTTTAGTGTATGTGTATTCATGTGCATGTGTAGAAGTGTGCTGACACATAAGGCAAGGCGCATTTATTTATATAGCACATCATCATATAAATCAATGTAGGTCAAAGTGCTTTTCCCCAAAAGAATAACATACATGATTAAAATACACATGGCTAAAAGCAGAATAAGTGTGTGAGGAAGGATGGTGACAGGAAGGATGGTTAAAAGGCAGGTGAAAAAAAAGCCTTTGCCTTGCTCTTAAAGGTCACGACCACCACTTCACACCTGGTTCCACCACAGCTTGGTCCTCTCTCTGCTGAGACGTGCTGACACGCTTTGTAAAGCCTCCCTTTCTCCTAATTGGACAATCTTTCATCTTTCCCAAAATCAGGCGAGGACATGAGATTAGCAGGAACCCCACACATTGTCATGGCATAACAGCATCTTTCACAGCTTAGACATCCACTGCCATTTCATTTCATCAGCTGTGGGAGCTAAGTTTATTCTAGACCTTCGCAGCACTGTCGCCTTTATATGGCCACACCTGTTGTGCGTGTGTGTGTGAGAGACTGTATTTCTCACATACTTGAGGCCAAGGCTGCCAACATATGTGAATACAGCTGATTTAAACTGATACGGCGCCAACACAAGTGTGTTCACAACTAACATTACACTCAAGTGTGAATATGTGTCCTGACAAATCCAAATAAGGCAAGGCGTAGTTTTGGTTGGGTCACGCTCTATGGAGGCATATGCAAACCGGTGTCAATGTAAACATCACAGGCACTTCCCCAGCTATGCAGTGCCAATCCCAGGTTTATTATATCTTCTGAGTGCCTGTAAGGGCCAAATGACAGCACTGTTACTTTCTTTTCTGACCATGCACTTAATCCTCACGGACTATAAAATGATTTGAGTGGCTGTGGGCTGCCCAGAGGTGTAAGGTTAAAGGCCAGTCCCGTGGGAACATTTTAGCCGGACAACAGGCAAGAGTGCTATGCCCGGCTCTTCCAGAAGGCCCTGTCACTCAGAGGAACGCCGGTCTTGTGTGCCCAGTTGACTCACACCGAAGACAGCTGGGTATTTACACAGCCTATATTTGTAACTCTGCAGCAGTTGCCTGCAGACATGCCTGCACGCTATTATTTAAAGAAAAAAAAAAAAAATCTCTGAATCTGGGACAGACCACTTACAGTAATTGTCCGTCTTTGTTCAAACAACCGGCTATAGTGGATTAACTGTGTAACAATTTTTGATTTTGCCTTTGGAAATTAGAAACAGGGTGCAAATCCCAAATGAGCATGGAGAAAGAGAAGATCTTAAATGGCTTATTTATGGTGCAGAAAGCTTGATAATGCATCATGAGAGGAAAGGATAGTAGAAAAAGACAGCTCAGAGTCCAGCACCTGTCACTAAAATAGTCCTCTGTCACATTTAGGCATGGGTGGGATTCTTTAAATAACAGTAGAAATGGAACAAGTTGAGTATGCATTTTTACCGGGATTTATGAGGTTCATTGTCACCGGGGGTCTACAACATCATCATGTGTTGTTTAAGTCTCATCATCTGGGTTTTGTCACCATCGGGCTCAAACACTGAGCCATCCCATTTTTTCCACATGAGTGAGTCACAGTAAAGAGGATCTCCTCACAGTCCTAGTCCTAGTCCTGTTTAGCATCAGAGGTTGACGCCTCGGTGAAGACGTATGATAAACATCGATGTTCCTCTCCAAATACAGCCATTAAGCCGGGAGAAACCCCTGACAACTAATGGAACGGCAACCAGAGTTACTCCAGAGGCTTATATCAGAAGTCTTTATATCTCATACAAAGGCTGCCAGCCAGTTCACATGATGCTGATGCAGACGTGTCAGCAACAAGTGTGTGCACAAAAGGACGCTGCTAAAAACAAAGTTACTACTACTACTACCACTGCCACTACCAATGATGATAATGATAATAATATGTAAATACAGTCACTCCACTTTTGAATATGACCATGAGGGTGGATATGTTTATTGATTACTATAATCAATACTTTAATTAATCTTGAATCCCACTGATGCCATCAATGGGCTCATCATTAAAAATGCATGCTTTGTCAAATCCACAGATTTGTATTTTATATTCTAGTGGAAAGATTTCCAAAGGTACAGCAGATACAATATATGTTTGTGACATTTCCGTACATTATGGGGGATTTCTTTTTCAGCCTCTGAAGCTACTTAAGGGGAACAATAAGGGAGATTCCAAGAGGATAAATACAGGTTTTGTTATGTAAAGAGTCAGGGTCAGCTGTCAGTTACAATAAAAAACTGGAGATAAACACCTTAAATACCAACATTATGAGTATTAGCCACTTAAGACCACAATCCTCTGAAATGCCTGCATGTAGGGGTGGGTCAGACTGATATTGTATACTCAGCACATGGCTGTCATGCCTATGAAAATGAACCCCCTTAAGGCATGGCTGGGATGGCCTGCAGATAATGTCTGGGATTCTCAGAAGTCTGAAGATCACCACTGGATAGGAAAACATTTTAAGAGCTGAGGAAGTTCCAGTCTGATTTGCACGAGCAAATTAAAACAAGATTCCTCAGATTACCATCAGCTTTAAACTAATCTATTTAATCCAAAATGAGCTAGACGTCCCTGTATGCTATGCACCCTCCTATAGATCTATGTTCTGAACTCCATGAAGACTTCTGCCATAAAACAGAGACTCATTCCTAGTCAGCAGCTGCTTAGCATTGGTATTGTTTACATTCATTTTGTTGTGCTTTCAGTGGAGCCACAGTAAGAGCAACTGCTGTATCATATGGAGTTTATTTAGGGATTCACAGCAACGTGAGCACTTGCTAGGGCCAACACTCAGGGGAAATTGTGGTTTTATGGGATTCAGTTGCTCAGATCACGATGTCTACTTTAAAATGGACAGAATGAGCCTGGCCCACAGGAAATTTGTTGTGGCCAGCTCACTTTGTGTCTGTAGACCTGCTGAGCTGTGGTTTTAACTGCCCAGCTAACTGACTGTCATCGTATCCTCTCACATAACTTACTGAAAAACAGCTGAATCAGGCTCAAGGCAGATGTGTAGATGAGCCGCAAAAACCTCAAGCCTGAGTCAAGTCACAAGTCCACAGGGTACAAGTCAAGTTCAAATCTGAGTTGAGTCCAAGTCATCAAGATTGAGTCGGAGTGTTTGCATTACCCGTGCCTGAGCACAAGTCACTTGTTCATGTCTGAGCTGACTTTCACGCCGGGCTTGGAGCCTCTCTATTCGCTGTTAGCTGGCTGTGTACTTTGCCTGCTTACAGACGTTTCATCTCTTAATGACAAATTTTTAAGCATTTAGAGAGTCAATCATTCAGGTCATGCAGTCAATTTCGTGATAATGTTATCTAATGTTAATGTATCTGCTGACGAGAGCACAGCTAACATTAGTTTCCTTTCACACACACTTATACTTGCACTGCAGCATATAGTATAAAACTGTGACAGGCATGAATGTTGTTTCCGCTACCTCATTTAGGAAGTAAAGCAAGTCTCTACACCTCTGTATAACAAAGAAGAAGAAAAAAGAAAAGTAAAGAAAGTTTGCGTCCTCAAACATTTTTTTTTCAGAATTACTCATGCAAGTACAGTCGTGCTGGGCTCGCTCAGTTAGATCAAGTCATTCAGCAGCAACCTCTGATCCTCACCAAACCGCCTTAAACTCATACCAGTGGACAGCCAGCCAACACACTGTATTAACGCCTGCATAGATCATGAAACAGGACCTTTCTTACTACTCATGGGGAAGTTTGTGCACTGCAAAAATCTCCATCTTGACAGTTTTTCATAGAGGATGGCAGAGAAAATCTTCAAGTGAAGTGAGTAGAATTCTCTTATTACCAATGCAAAGACTTCTCTTGAATCAAGGGTCATTTTCTTGACAAGAATGGCATGTGTTATATTTACATATTTATACTTATTCCCAGAAACATTATTCAAACAAATGAAACTGCACTGGACACAAGTGGGATTATTACCACTGGCAGATTTTTTCTCACTTCTTTTAAGGAAAACAGAACTTTAAGACTGAAAATGAGACGACATTACTTTTTTTTTTTTTTTGCAGTGATATCATCTGCAGACCAGTGATCCTAAATCAGTACTTCTATTCTTAGAAGCACAACACCTCACCAGTCATGTCGTGGGCTGCTTTAAAGCACCTCACACTCATGCAAAAAAAGGTACAGCACCCTAGCATAGGTTTTGGTCAAAAACATAAAGGTCAACAGACAGCCTTTTCTTGGTTTCTTTAGTGTAGCCTTAGGTTACCTTTAGTCCACTGACCTCTGAGTTAATCTCAGAGTTGCTCTTACCTCCAGGCAGACTGATGGGTCCACAGCCATGCCCCTCCACGTAGCTCTCCGAGCTCATGTAGATATACTTCTTGCACAGCCTCCACAGGCCAAAGTGGGCTGCCTCGCATGTCTCGTTGAGTTTGTCCACCTTGGGGCTCAGCACGGCCCAGTGGTCAGTTACCACCGCCGTGAACATGCAAGCCATACCCACCAGGAGCACGAAGATGGCAATCTTTATCTTTGTGCGTTTATGCATGGTGCCAGCTCACTGAGCACAGACTGTTCCTCTTTCCGATGAAAAATTGGGCGACTTGCAGTGTCGGATTTATCGGGACACACTGGCTTCTGTGGGGAGGCTTCTTCCCTCAGTGACTGCAGCAAGCTTCCCAAAAAGTCTCTCCTCTCTTCTTCTCTCCCCACCTAGTCTCCTCTCTTCCCCTGTCGCAAAATGTGTGCCTCTGGTTCGAAGGGAAAGGGGCCAGACTGCTATGTCCTACTTTCAACTCGCCTTCTCCCTACTCACTGTGCATTGCTCTACAACTGTGGGCCACAAGTTTAGACTTACAGCTGTTGAGGTAGATCAGGAAAGTTGATGACCAAACCAACTGCCTGCCATGGTGGGCGATTGGTGTGGGGGGGCTGGTGCAAAGGGTGATGGTAGGTGTGTGAGGGGATGGAGGAGGGGCAGTCTGGTGCTATAAATGTGACCAGTGAGTCAAGTTGTCAGGCTGTTTATTTATCAGGTTACAATGCCAGTGGGTGGGCATGTGTAAAGTGCCATAATAAGTTGACTCACATAAACGGTCCCATCCATATTTTCCTGACAAGCATTTGCATGCAAGGCTGCAAAATGATCCCTCCAGCATTGTAAGAATATAATTCCTCACTTCTTGCTTCCATCCATCTACGGTAGCCGTGTTTTCCCCCTCTGCCTCTCCACAACACTGTCTTCTGATGTCTTGGTGTGTATTCGCCTCTGTAAACTATTTATAAGGAGAAAGTGGATGTGTTTATAAAGAGCGGCAGGCAGGTTCCAGCTTCAAGACAGCTCTTGACTTTTCCCAATGGAATAATATTGCTTTTAGTAAGGCCTGTCAGGCTACTCTCACTTGACACTCAGCATGTGACTGTGTGAGTCTCCTGTAAGTGTCATGCACACACACACACACACACACACACACACACACTGTGCGAATACTGGAACAATTTTCATAACGCTGAGATGCAACAGTCATGTGTCATCTCAATTGTCTCGAGGCTTAAAATCCTCATTTCCTCTATAAACGTCTTATGAGACTAAAGTGACATTTGTAGGTGAAATTAATAAGGGATCATAGTTTTCATCTGGACTCAGCCTCGTTTCTTCCTGCAACAGCTGTTCCTCATCTCTAATCAGCTATATATACACCATTCATTTTACCCAATAGTCGTGCCAGATTTGCTTCAATTTATTAGTGGTTTAACATGTCCTTATTATTGTTTCTCTCAGCACTCACTCTTAGAGAAATTGCTGCCGCCATTGTAAATGTCGTTCCATTTGTCTGAAAGCTCAACTGAACTTCCTGAAAGCAACCCTTCAACAGCTGAGGCAGTGGGTCAGAAGTGAACAAGTCTGTTGCTTTATGTAATTACCTCACCTTACTGTTGAAGAACTTTAAGAATAAAGATCCAAAATGCAGACATTTCAAAAGCAAAAACTGGCAAATATCAAGGTATGCCAATCCTCCACAGAAAACACAATCACCTTGTTGAAATAAGTCTTCATAAGTCTCAGCTCACAGCCAGCAGACAAAACATCATGGTATGACCTGATTGTGTACAAGGGCAAGTTATTTGAACTCTGCAACTTGACTCTGCCTTGTCTGATCCCCACCTGCTTCATTTGCCTGTACCATTTGCTTTACTTTGAGGAAAATGTTACACATCATGCTGTGCATCCGCCTCTGTCTGTCTCCGTTTGGGTCCAAGTTATTCTGCACATCTTAATTAAAGTGCTTTAGTGTGGATTTTTCCTTTCAGTAATTGCTTGTGAGGCATTAGCGCACAATGTACACTGTCTTTGGGAAACTACAAATGTTCTTAAAAAGGGTGATATTCACAGACAGCAGCTCAATTAGTGTCAAAGAAGTAGAGAATATACTGAGAAAACCCAAAAAGGTAAGCCAACCCCTTTGATAACTACCCCACAATAAATCACATAGGTACATCTGTCTTTATCTTTTTTAAGCCATGGCCCACTTTGATTCTCTCTACAAGAATTATGACCCACTTCCCCCAGTGTTTAACTCTCCAGTGTGAGCACAGATACCGGTGAAAGTCGACAAGTCCTCCCAGTTCAGAGTAACAAAGTAGAACTTGCAAAAAGCGCCGCTGTGTAGCCCTGCATGACCAAGACATCTTTATTACCCCCTAAAATCTATTTTTGGTCCAGGCGCTGTGTTCTCTAAATCCTCTGTAAGTCTGTGGTTTACAATGTGAGAGGTCAATCCTCTATTGTCCTGAGTTATGAGTGTCTAAACAAGTTCATGCTAGGTGAAGTACATGGTTCTCAACAGATTTTCCCATCCTTAACAATCAATCCCAGTCCTGGACGGATCAGTGAAAAGTCAACAGTGTCCATGAAGTCCCCCACAACCTGTGCAACTCACCTTGGTTGTAATTGTTTGTTTGTTTGTTTGTGTTGTATTCATGATGTATGGTGTCTGAGACATTGATGCTTAACCTTGGGGACTTTTTGGCCTGTTGGTGGAGTTTCACAGTTGGAGGGTGGAGGGTGTCCAATATGATGACCTCAGGCTTGCGTTCTACTATTTGCAGATGATGTGGTCCTGTTGGATTCATAAGCTGTGACCTCCAACATGCTTTGGGGCAGTTCGAGTCCAAAGCCATGATTCTCTGTTGGAAAAGGGTGGTTTGCCCCCTCCGATATGGGTGTGAATTACTGCCTCAGGTGGAGGAGTTCAAGTATATCGGGATCTTGTTCGTAAATGAGGGTAAAATTGGTTTGGAAGTGGAGATCTACAGATGGATTGGGGAGTGGCTGCAGTCATGTGGTCATCTTCTGGGGCATCATGGTGAAGAGGCAGATGAGTCTGAAGGCAATGTTCTATTTACTGGTCAATCTTCTTTCCAACCCTCACTTATGGTCACAAGCTCTGACAGGAAGAACAAGATCATGGCATAAATGAGCTTTCTCCACAGGTTTGCTGGGCCTTTCGGGAGCAGGTGAGGAGCTCAGAGTAGAGCCACTGTCCCTCTGGGCTCTAGTTTCCCAGCGCAGCGCAGGGTGGCGTAGTGAGGCGAACCCCGCGAAGAGCTAGTTTGCAACCCAAGGCACGCACAGTTTGGTAGTTTCGCAGACCGAGGTGCACTGAGATGGGAGTGGCGACGCAGCAGGGGGAGGTGTTGACAGATTCAGCCTGGTGTAGTGACAGTTTCGTGCCAAAAGGCTTCGCCGAGGTGCGCTCAAAGCTCGCCATCTGAAACCATGTCTACTTTCAGTGTAGTGGAAGTTTGGCTGACCGGCGGGCAGTGCGCACATGTCACCAGAACCTCACAATCAGCACAAACAGTGCCAATCTCCTTTGATCTGACATCAGTTGTGACGGGACAGTCGATATGGAGATAAATTTATGTGCTGATTGAGACAGTAGCATTGAATAGCGGTTTTTGTGGGTATTTATTGCATTGTTAATGTGCCTGACATTCCGGAAACCTGCCTGTGAGGCGCCTTCATGCAGCGCATTTTACAGGCGAGGACAGGGGCTCATTTGATTGGTTTAAAGTGAATCGGCTGTGTCAAACGCACTCCACGCCTTCTCTCCTCCCTTGCACTGGTAGGAGGAATGGCGGAGTATTTGTGCCACAGCGCACGGCGTGCCAAACTTGCAAAAATCCACTTGGCCACACCCAGTTGGCGCAGCTGCGCTGTGCTGCACCTACGCCTCACCCGGTCTGCGAAACTAGAGCCCTTAGTCCTGCGAGCATGTCCTGGGTCTGCCCTGGGGCCTCTTCTGAGGTGGACATGCCCAGAACACCTCCACCAGGAGGTGGCCAGGAGGCATCCTGACAAGATGCCTGAACTACCTTAGCTGGCTCCTGTCAATGTGAGGGAGCAGTGGTTCTACTCCAAACACCTTGCTGATGTTGGAGCTCCTCACCCTATCCCTAAGGGTGTGCCTGGCCACCCTGCGGAGGAAACCCATTTCCGCTGCTAGTATCTTTCCGTCACTACCCAGAGCTTGTGACTGTGAGGACTGGAGCAAAGATTGACTGCTAAATTGAGTGCCTTGCCTTTTGGCTCTGTTCCTTCACCACAGTGGTCCAGTGCAGTAATGGCTTACCTGCTGCTGCTGCCCGAATCCACCTGTCAGTCACCCACTCCACTGTACTCTCACCCATGAGCAAGACCCCAAGATACTTGAACTCTTCCACTTGAGGTGGTAACTCACTCCCCACTCAGAGAGGGCAAACCACCTTTATCTGGCAGAGAACCATGGCCGCGGACTTAGAGGTGCTGATCCTCATCCTGAACGCTTCACACTTGGCTGCAAACCACTCCAGTGCATGCTGATGGTCACAGCTTGATAATGCCAGCAGGACCACATCATCTGCAAAAAGCAGGCACACAATCCTGTGGCCACCAAACTGGACACCATCCGCACCCTGACTGTGCCTTGAAATCCTACTCATAAAGATCACAAATAGAACAAGGAGCAGCTCTGGTGGAGTCCAACATTCACTGGAAACAAGCTCAACCTAGTGCCAAGAATGCAGACACATGCACCCCTGGTGGCTCACCAGATAAGAGCATGTACCATGTACCAAGACTGAGTCATGATCGCAGTGTCCTGGGTTCGAATCCGACTTCAGCTGCATATCGTCCCCTCTCTTTCCTCTGCCTTTCCTGTCTCTCTCTACTGTGACTGTCCAGTAAAGCAGAAGTGCCCAAAAAAATCTTTAAAAAAAAAGCACATGCAGACTGGATTGTCAAACTGCCATGATCCCTCCAGTATCCATGCAAGGGTGAAGAGCTGGTCCACTGTTCCATGGCCAGGACAGAATCCACAGGTTTGATGATCAGCCAGAGTCTCCTTTCTAACTCTAACCCTAAGAGTAAGCTTTCCCAGGGAGGCTGAGTAGTGTGATACCCTGATAACTGGAGCACACTCTTTGGTTTTTTAAAAATGGGAACCACCACCCAAATCAGCTACTCCCTGGGCATTGTCCTCGACCTCCATGCAAGACTGAAGAGACATATCTGCCATGACAGTCCAACAATATCCAGCACTTCAGTGCGGATCTCATCCACCTCCAGTGCCTTGCCACTGCGGAGTTTCCCAACCACCTCAGCAACCTTTTTCAAACCCCCCCCCCCAAAAAACACATTTTAGCATAATTTATGTACAGCATATTAAAAATGAACTGCATACATGTGCTTTAACTGCATTATTATGACAAGTGTTGAACACACTCACTAAAACTATACTAGAAAGCATTTCACAGCAGTAATCTAAAAAGTCTATTCCAGATAATAGATGAAATTAAAACTAAGATATATTTTACAGTAATGAATTTGTCAAAGGTATAAGACGATATTTCAATTTTATTTTAAGTGTAGTCAAAAAACACTTGGATGTTTGATGAAAGCAGGGGTAAGAACAAAAAAGAAAAAGGAAAGAGGGGAAAGAACAAAATAAAGTGAGATACTAAAGAAAAGAACAGGGAAAAGAGGAGGGAATGGACAGACAATAGAGAGAATTCAGCAGTAGGACTTGATCATCTCACCATATTTTCTTCCCTATGTGTCTCCTCCCTCTAGGCTTCAGAGAGAGAGATCCAGTGGGCGATCCGTGTCACAGTGGTAGTAGTGGGCTTGGTCGGTACAACACTCACCATTTTCCAAAATAGTATTCTGGTGTTCTGGTTTCTTGGTTCAGTGTTAATGTACATCTTTATCTTTCCTCAACTGGTGTGCGTCCTCTTCTTCAACATCTCTAATGCGTATGGAGCTATTATGGGCTGGCTGGTGGGGATTTTGTTGAGACTGTTGTGTGGAGAGTCCATGATCGGACTGCCGGCCGTCATCCACTTCCCAGGATGCACTCATGAGGATGGTGTTTATGTCCAGTGTGCTCCAGTCAATACCATGTGCATGCTGGGTGCCTTTGCTGCCATCTTGTTGTTCTCCTACCTGTCTTCTCTGCTCTTCAACAAAGGCCTGCTTCCTGAGAAGTGGGATGTATTCAAAGTTAAAGCCCAGCAGTCACCAAACCAACCAGCATCAGCTGCTGGTGCTGAGGAAGACAATGAGAACAGGAGCTTGAATAAAAATGACTCTCACATCGA
>OMLB01063930.1:25116-41741 GCA_900302555.1 Myripristis jacobus | reverse complement strand
GATGAACCCTACAATGAGAAGGTGAGGTCACTAACCTTGACCCCCCTGACCTGTCACCTTTTTAGTAGTTATTACCAGTTAATGTTGTCAGCTGAATTGTTATGGAAAATAATGAGATGAAACTTATGATCTTTGTCGGGAAATAGGGTTTATTGAAGCAGCAAAGAACAAGAGAGAGATGAGACAATATTAACAACAAAAGCATTACATAGTAACAAATGTGCAGTAAAATGTGTGGAAAATTATTCAGCGAGTAAAAGTAAGGCTGAAGATAGTATTAGGTGATGGTTTTCAGCTGGTTTCCTTCACAGCAAGGCCAGCAGCACTGGAAAGAACACTGTTTAGAAAAAAGACATTAACACATCAGGAAGGAAGAACGTACTTAAGCTACGGAAGCACTCTGAATGGATAGTCTTAATAATGGCAAGTCATGGATTTTAACATTAGGACTACAGTGGGAACCCCCAATACAGCATCTTCATTGGCAGATTTATAGGTTGACACATGACACAGAAGTGCATCCTAATGTGTACATAGGAACTGTGAGCTATGCACATAGTTATTTTCCAGTTTACAGATAGAGGCTAAAAAAAAAAAAGAAAGAAAGAAAATGGGAGTCTGCAAGTGCATGAATGCAGAGACCCTCAACATGTCTTTTTGTCCTCTGTGTCCGCGTGTTTTCAGGCTGATGTGTTCTCCTATGGTATAATCCTGTGTGAGATCATCGCCAGGATCCAGGCTGACCCTGACTTCCTTCCCCGCACAGAGGTGACTGCTCATCTCCTGCTCACCTCATTTCTACCTTATAAGCCTTAAATGCTCTGTGTGTTTGTCCCATACACATGTTGATCTCTCTGTCTCTCTGCTGACACCTCATAAAATTCATCTAGTTTACATTCACAACTCATAGAGCTCTACCAGGGAAGTGTTAAAGAAAAAGTTGAAGTGACAGTTCCTCCTTTAATAAGTCATTTTTAATATTATAATTGACTCATGCTGTTGTCATTTTGGATTTGGAATAACACAAGCAGTCAGATGTAGCTGTACTCAACAACTCATAAGCAGAATAATGTTTAGAAAAGTCCTAATATGTTTCATATTGAACTAAAATTAAAAAGGTCCATTTATCTTAAATGCAGGATGCAGCCTTTTAAGTCTTTTTTACAACAGCACAGGCTTTGAACGAGTGCAGTGGGCTGTTTCTGTAGTGAGAAATCCACCTGGTTTTCAGACCTGTATTTGCACAGGTTTCACATAGTGTGTGTTAGGTGTGTGAATATGTTTATTAGGTCTGTGCATGTGTCTGTGTGTGTTTTTATGAGGTTCAAATAAAACTTATCAGCTTTATTTTTGTTACAGAATTGGTCTTAAACATTATTGTTTTCACCATTATAAAAGATCGCAAAAGCAATTAAATTTAAGTTGCTAAAACCTGCAGAAACCAAAATGATATGAACTGACACAATATTACTTGACTCAACTTGTGTCAATTCATCCAAAGTGGAAGGATAGAGCTAAAATGTCAGACTTTGAGTCTGTCTCCCAAAACCGTCTGTATTGATCTCGTTGTTAATTCAAATGCTTGTTGATTGTCACGTATAAAGTTTGGCCTGAGCCTTTAAAATCAGGCCCAGGAGAACATTCAAATTCAGCAATCAGCAGTGAGCGTATTGAACGGTTTTCCTGGCCCTTGGTTATTGGTTCTTATTAATACTGCAGAAGAGTTTGCCAAACATGAGGGAACTGGGCAATCAGAAGGACCATGTCCGAAGGATTTTGTCTGACAAGAAGCTGGCTCTGGCGGAGCGGTTATGTCACACATCTGTTGTAGCTCTGTCTCCCTGTCTCTCCCACTCTGAGAACGAAAACTATGGTTTTCCTGTTTAACGTTTCACAAATCCATATCTCTTTATATAAATCTCACTCCATCTATCTCTTCACACCAGAACTTTGGTCTGGACTACCATGCCTTCCAACACATGGTCGGAGACTGTCCGCCTGACTTCCTCCAGCTGGCCTTCAACTGCTGCAATGTGAGTCTCCACTCAAGTCTGTCTGTCTCTGCCATTTCACAAATAGCAATCACAGCTTAATGTAAGAGGCCTGTGATGAGCCAATTCAGCCAATCACGCTGTCATTACAAAAATCAATCAAATTAGTCTGTCAGTCAGTCCATCAGTCCAGTTTTGCTTTTCACTGTATTTGTTTCACTAAAAAAAATCTAAAAAGGCACTCTCTGATGTAGCATTGATTAGTTCTAATGCATGAATCCATCTCCAGAGGTTTTAGGCACACAGTAATAGCCTTGTTGAAGTTCAGTTGTTGTTACATTAAAAGCTTTGTGATCACATTCTCTCCATGAGCCACATTGGTATTTCTTGGTCTTTTGTAGGTGTTTCCTCCAATTTTTAGTTTTCAACTCTTAAATTATTCTTTCCTTGTGTAGAAAGAGAGGAACAATCTGATTAGCTGAATAATCTGGTTCAGCTTGCTACCCAAGGGGTCTTCTGTTCTCCGAAAGCTAGATCAGTTAAAAAGCAAGCTCAACTTTCCACAGTGTCGTCACATAGATTTGCTGTTAAGTTGATCACTTCATTAAATGAGGGGAGGAGTTAGGGTATCAAACCTTTGTTGTCTTAATTAAATTATTTATCTATTCCAATAAGGATTTATAATAATGTCCAAGTAGTTTTTATTCCTTCCTTCCTTCCTTCATTTTATGGGATTTGTCTCATTTAGTTGTTTTAGACTCAAAACCACAAATTTCTCACCCCTGTGTTTTCATTCCCTCAGATGGACCCCAAACTCCGTCCCTCCTTCCCAGACATTGTCAGGCGCCTGGAGGAGATCCTTGCACGTCTCAAAGCTGAAGAGATGGAGCGTGACCGCATTGCCCTCAGTGGCGACAATGACAAAAAAACAATACTGAAAGGTAACAAGATCCCGCAGTACTCACACACACTCCACTTGCGCAGACTTGCATGCACATACCAAAGGATACTTTGTCGTTCTGTGATCTGCTGCATTTCAGCTTCAAACTTTACAGTCAATAAAAGTCTCCTCCTTTTGTTTACAAGAAGGACATGCCGGTGAATTCCTGTAAAAGCGGCAGGGGGGGAACCTCTAAACCAGGTGGTGCAACAGAACCCTACTTGATAACCTCCTGGCCTCCCCTAGCCTCTCACGTCTCTTTATGAATGCACATGCTCTCCCTCTGCTCTTATCTAGCCAGTTCATCAACAAGTCAGCAAGACAATCTTTCATTCCTAGTAAGCCTGTCAGAAAACTACTCAGAAAAATATCCTTCCATATTGTCCATTTCTAACCCCTGTTCCTTTTTGGCAGGGTTGACAGCATGGTTGTCCTGTTAGTTTGTCAGGAGGAAACTGATTATCCTGTCCCCACCCAACAAACAACCAGTCATTCAAGCTAGTTTTTTTTTTTGTTTTTTTTTACGTAGCTTACAACTAAGTTAGAGGATCAAACAGCTGGCCAAGTTGTCATCCAGTTCCTCAGGGAACTTCTAATCCTGTTCGACAACTATGTCCCGAACTCTAGCCTTCATATAATAATCAAATTAATCAAAGAAATGATTTTCAACCAAAAGAGTCAAACATTTACCCAACATTAGTGTCTCTATCACACTTCAAAAACAGGAGCTCTGGCCCAGGATTCTCTATCGCGATAACATAAACTTCACCATGACTTCAGGGGAAAACTGATCTGAGATCAACATTCCTATTCTGAGATACTTGATCCACGCAGGCCCAGGCTTCACTTCTAATTTGGTCCGGTGGACAGCCGCCTGCATGTCTGCTTGTCAAGGAGTCAGGAGGTGGCTTTGTTTTTGTTTAGACCAGCCAAGTAGCTCCTTTCCTCAGAACTACAGCGGAGGAGGAGGAGGAGGAGGAGGAGGAGGAAGAGCATGTGATGTCATAGGATGCAGGCCTTATTTATACTGGAGACAAATGTGGTTTGTCCACATCTGGCGTTATGTTGCAGCCCTTGATGAAGCTGCAAAAGTCTTGGCAAGACAGATTCAGCTATATACAAAAAATACATATTCAGAGAACTGGGCTTGTTTTGCCATGTTTTTGGATGGAAAACATGTCCTGGATCTGTGAAAATGTCAACTCCTTGTGTGTTGTATTTTAATTTCTTTCAGCTGTGACTGTCATCTCTGTTGCTTTTCTCTGAAAGAAAGACTTCCCTCAGGTTCACCCTCCTTCATCTCCCTCTCTATTTACCTGATAGTATCAGTGTTTCCTGAAACCAGACTGACTCTAATACTCTGAAATATTTCTGTTACATAACAACAATTCTCATCCAAGTATTTTGCAGCATAGCTCTTATTTTACGCCTAAGTGACACAAGTATCTCTCTCTGTTTTTATCCAGCATAAGTGAAAAAAGTATTAACTCTCAGCAGGGCAAGAACTCCAGAGACACTGACAGGAGCTCAGACTCGAGGGGATTTAATAGTAGGATGAAATAAAAGGGTGTTCTCCTTGTTAAATCATTTGTTTACATGCCTCATCATTGGGAAGAATGTATTTTTGGGAACATGTGTATAGAAAATACCGTTTATATGCTTACCATTCCTGTTGTGGAAGGTAAAGAAATCACTAACATGTATGCTGCATACTGGGACTGAATGTTAGAGGCCTTGTGCCTCTTACTTGATCCCCATTTTTTTATTGTCTCCTAATGAGCATGTAGTACTTTTTAAATTCCTGTACCACTAATATCATCTAGTGCTTAATAAATCATCCATAGAACTGGGATTCACAGAATTACAGCTATGGGCTCTTTACAGTATTTAGTCTACATTGCCATCTAGTGGTTGGATCTATGTAATGTGGAGAACACAGTGAAAATGAGTGAGATTGTATAGTGACTGCCCCTTTCTTTCCATAGAGTTCAAGATTTACAGTTAATTTTTTTTTTAAGAGGTTGTGCTGGCAAAACCATTCATACTGAAAACAGCACAGTTTCAGTGCAAGGTGTGTCATAATCTCATCTTGTCTCTTCATTCCAGGTGAGAAGATCCAGGGAATCAAGAGGCTGAATCCTCTCGGTCTCCAGGATGACAAAATCCCCCCCAAGTCGCCCCGCCCTCGCCGAAACATCTGGCTCAGCCGCAGCCAATCGGACATCTTCTCCCGCAAGCCAGGAAGAAAGGTCAACGTCCAGGACCCTTACTACAACCCCCTCACATCGCAGCGAATCGCCAACGCCCGCAAGATCAACCCATTCACTGCCCGCGAGGACCTCTGCGGGGGCAAGATCAAGTTCTACGATGTTCCCAGCAAGTCCGTCTTCTCCCTCATGTTTGACCTCCACTCTCCACCGGGCAGCGTGTTCAGCAGCCAGCTCTACTCCGAAGGCACCGGGGGGCTCCAGAGCCAACAGGAGGCGTCCTATTACTGGCAGCAGCTGCCAGGCAGACAGTGTCACTCCCTACCAGTGTCCCCCCAACTCCCCCTCTCGGAGGCCTTCCACCCTGCTGCTGCTAGCTCTAATAACAGCAGCTCTGCCACCTGTAACTCCACCCAGCTCTCCACCACTGTGCCAGGTAAGCTGTGTGACTCAGACGCCTCACAGGAGGTTGTAAGGCAGAGATCACAATGGCAACCAACGGAGGAGGCAGTAGCATCGTTAACTCCTCACTTATGATTCAGCAGCAGTATGGTTGATCAGGCAAGCATTGTGGTGCATTGGGTCAGAATCCAATAAGTTGGGACTTTTTTGTATTTAATATTTCACCAACATCTTGAGTGGCAACTCAAGCTCAGGTTCACAAGTCATTTTTCTCCTAGTAACCATATGGAGTGATAGACAGTGACCATTTAAAATATTGGTCCATGCGCAGTGGTATGCTTTGCTGCTTACACTGTCATAATTCCAGCATAATTGCCATCTTACTCTGAGAGAAAAAAGTAAAATATCTATTTTAAAGCCGTCAAAATGTTCAGATGGTAATGAAAGAGTTTGATGTATAGCAACAGAGTTTTAATACAATTAATAGTCACATTAATTAGCACTCAGGAATTTGACTGTCCTTGATTTTGATCTTTATTATGGTTATGTGCACCTTTGTGCTGCAGCCACAGGAATAAGACGGCAAGAGTATGAAATGCAATTGAATACATATACTGTACAGCTTTCGGTTTTAAAGTACACCAGGCAAGATTTGAAAATGTTTCATCAGACTAAATTAAGAAGTGCTGCTGCATCCAGGCTTGGGTGATATTCAAAATTTAAATCATGATATTTGTCTTTTGATAGATTGCAATATCCAATATTATTGTGGTATTTCAGTGATCATGATGGTTATTTATGTAACCTAATATCAACTTATTTAAAAAAAAAAAAATCAGTTTTGTTTTATTTTATTATTTGGTATTACAGAAAATATTGAATGTTGCTGCAAATATGGCGATATTCAGTGTTACTGCATATTGACCCAAGCTTCACCAGTTTACCAGCCTTGGTGGGATAATAATGCTGCTTCCTTTCTTTGTGTTTCCCATCATGTTCTTTTCTATTTTTATTTTAATCCTCTTTTCCCTGCGGTTTCACATCATTTTGTGTCCTCTCCCTCTTTTCCCTGTTGTCCCCTCAGCAGCAAATTCCTCCCGTGAGGCAGGGTTGCTTGGAAACGAAGTCCGTCAGAGGGCAGCACTGAGCAGCTGGGCAAAGAAATATGCTGTGATTGAAATCCCGCCTTTCCAACCCCGCAAGGAGAGAGGAGAGAAGGGCGAGGTAGACGGGAGGACGAACGGAGATCAAGAGGAGCGGGAAGACGAGGACGTGTTTGGGGACAGCTGGTCTCCCATGGTCGCCTGCAGCGAGAAGGACATTGGAGAGGCGATGGACTGCTCCAACAGCCAAGAGGAAGAAAAGGACAGAGACAGAGGGGAGGACGCTTGCCCCATGAATGACCTAACATGCTGCTGCCCCATGCAAACCCACATACACACACACATGGAGGGGGGCGTGGACAAACTCCTCTGTCCTGTCCAGTGCAAGGTGGACCAGGGCCACCTCTACCCCCAAGGCATGAACGGCAGTGTGGGACAGGAACAGGAGACATCAACCCCCGGGTGTGAGGACATGGAGGCCCTGACAACTGGCATTTAAAACTAGGGCATCAGCCTGAGCACATTTCAGGCATTCTGGGAAAAATGAACAGGAGGAGCGCTTGATTTACCTGATCCTGCTAAGTGAATGTACCGCATTTTGATCTGGTGTAAGTCAAGCGTGCCTGATGTAGATCAAGCATTTGAAATCAAATCTATTTTCAAAGATGGTCATCTAGTTCTGCGAGAGAAGAGTCTCCCTTTACCACAGAAGAACAGTGATCAGCACAACAGGTGCTCCGCATAGAGAGATTATTTTTTTGAAAAGCTTGTTTATATTTAATATTCTGAGATGGTGTAGATTTTCTTCCTAAGGTCTCATTATAAGTCTTGTCCATAGTGAGGGGTGTGGAAACTCCCGTTCGTCTGTGAGTGTGTATGTGCGTGAGTGTGCTCAGCAGTGTGTTTAGGAAAGTCAAAACTGTTTCCTGATTCTTGCCTCCTTGATGCCTCCCTGTGTTCGTTTTGTCTATTTGAGATGTGTTCATACTGGATTAAAAAAAATATATATGTATATTTTGATTCACCAGACATTTCGTTGGCATTGATTAGGGAAAACTGCAGAATCTTAAAATAAATGTGTTCGAAACACAAACTAATTTCTATTCCCAAGCCAAGCTGTAGCACCACAGAACCAGACTGAAATAATATTTTCCACAAACACATCTCGTCCAACAAAAGTTTTGTTTTGTCTCTGTTGAGGCATATGAACTCTGTCACAGGTGATGCCTCTGTGCACAGAGACTTAAGAATTTACAGAAAATATGGGTTAGGTTTGTCGAGGACGAAATATACCAGGTATTGCAAAAAGTATCTTTGCATGTCAGATTAAGCACAGCCAAACATCCCCAGTGCCACATTGTCTGCCCCAGTTCTTAGGCAACGTTTTCAAAGGATGTACAGGGACATTTTGTTTGTTGAGCTCTCTGAAACAAACAACAAAGTGAACCGCAATGTCTAAAAGCTATTTAAATATATCCTGGTAACACGATGGTACAGTGCAATGAGAGCAACAACTCTGAACGCCTGCAAAGTTCCCAAAATGTCGCTCTAGGTGTCGGTGATGTTTCGATGATGGCAAACCTGGTCTGTTCCGGTCCTTCAGTGTAACACACACTACTTCCCACAATGTACACACACCTCAGTGCCAAACGCACATGAGGATGTCCCCATTTAATGCAGCTCACTTAGTAAATTGAGACCAGAAATAATCATGAAAACCCAAACTTTCAACTTGGTTCTAATTCCAAAGGTGAACAAGCCACAACTAACTTCAACTTGGTGTCTTTGGATAACAAAATTTCTCAAAATTACTCACCTGAAAACTGAAAATGGACCTCAGGTCACAGGATCTTTGTCAGGTTTCGCCTCATATTGCACAATATGAGCAGGCATTGCTACGTGGTAGCAAGCAAACAGGATTTCAATCAGCCATAATGATCATTCAAGCAGTCAGAGCCATTTCAGAGGTTCTTTTGAACTGAGTGCTATAACACAGCCTGATGTTCCAGTACTTTCCATGCAAATGTGCCTGTCTGTGTAGGGAGTCTCCCAGGCCCAAGCCATATTGAGAGCTGCCCTGAATAGTTTTGGGAAGAAAATCTTTTTTTTTTTTTTTTTTAATCCAAAGTACTCTATAAATCCAGTTGTTCTTTTGGAGGAGAGGCAAAATTTCATGAGTAATGATTTGGCCTTTTTTTCTCCCCCAAACTACACAGCACAGCTTACAAGTATTTTTAGCCTGATACTTTGAGATTTCCATCTCATCTGAAGCACTTCAGCTCACAGTAAGCTGCCTTGACTCTTTGTACAGATCATTTTCTGCAGAAGCACTCCCACATGCAGTCGATGTTCAGCTTGTTTTGTTTCACTAACCTGAGAAGCACTCTGTCCTAAAAAAACAATGTTGGCCCCACATGATAGTAAACATATGTTGGTACATTGATTTCTGTACTCTAGTGAACACCTTAAAATAGATTTTGTGTAAGTTGTTTTTTTAATCTCCATTGTGATTTTTTGTTGTCTACATAATTTGCAATAGAGATCTACAGCTTCTTCTTAAATGGAGATGAAAATCCATTACTGGTAGCTGGTTTTTCACATCAAAACCATTTTCAGTGCTCACTTGAATGTTTTGCGCATACAAATTTAAGGTCTATTTATGAAATTGAGGGTATATTCTTGATTTTTGGTCTTTTTTTTTTTTTTTCTAAGGGCTCTGTTGCTTGGCCCTGGTTACATTCTACTGGTCCCAGTAAAATGGCCCCAGTCTAACTAGCTACTTAAATAGAAACTAAATTGCACTTGAAAGATGTCAAATGTTCTGTCTCCTCTTGTCTTATCACTACATTTCTATGCAATAAATGTAACTTTTATCGTACAGTTTTACATGATAAAGGATCTATTTTGATATTTATGAGAAACCATGTTCAATGTCTTACTTTGTATATTTGTCTCAAAAAATGTGTTGAGTTGACATGATGAATACAGATGGATTTGTTTTGCTGATCTAATAACAGCTTTTCTGAGTTTCCTCTTGAATCCTTGGAGTTTTTTTTCTCCCCCTTCATTCTATTCTACCTGACTACTTTTTATGCTCAATGTGACAGAATGTGTTCAAACCAAAGCTCAGAAAGCCAAGAGCTAACGATATCTGTTTAAAAGAAATTATATCTGCTTCAAAATAAATGTCAAATTTGTGCTTCTAGATTTCTCGTCACTTGCAGAATGGCATTGTGTGTGCAGTTTAAGACAAAAGACAGGAAGCATGAAGATGCAGACTTTATATCCTGGGGGCAGCTCATGTCAGATGAATGCAGCTGGATTAGGTGGAAGCTGATGCACAAAGTGTTTTACTGGTGAAGAAATGAGCTTCTGGTCACTGACATGAGTTGTGGAAAGCAGTCAGATTGATCCATGGACAGATGGAGCTCCCAGTAGCAGGTGTCCTCTCCGTTCATGGCTAGAAACCTGTCCTTCTCTGTCCCCAGGACTTCCATAAGGTTTGTTTTTTTCACTTTGGTGGAGCTAGGCTAATGACTCCCATAGACTTTAAGTCTTTATGCTAAGCTAACACAAAAAACTACCCACTGTATGACCACTGCACGTACAGAGGTGAAAATATTATCAAACATCTTCAGTCTGGGTAAATCAGAAATGGATATTTTTCCAAAAAGTTGTAGTATTCTTTTAAGGTGCAGCCGCTTCTTCTGTGCATATCTACAGGACCAAACGCCAACATACTGAAAGTGAGGTACTGATGAAGACTTTCCTTTATGTTTTTAGCTTTTATACATTTTAGCCTCTAAATCTACAGGTCATACCTTATTATTATCATTTAAATAAAATCTGAATTAGAAGAATCCAAGTTTATTACAGTGATTTTTTTTATTCAAAAGCTGAAATCTCAGATATTTCAGCAGTAATTTAATGTTGCATGTCAGCTTGACCCCAAGCATTCCACTGTATTTATCACTATACTCCTGTAACACTGAATCTTAAATTGATACAATTTGATTTCTTATATCCACCTCTGTTGTATTTGAACATACAGTATTTTAACATACTTTTAGTGTTTAATTAATCGCTGCATACAAAACATATAAAGGCTATATCAACAGCATGGGTAGCTGAAATAATGGTGTTATGGCGTTTGTTCATCCATACTGCCCTCTGATGCATAAAATAACACTAAAATAGCCAAAACTGTCTGTTTATTAGACATTTACATCAACTGAAATGCACAAATGTGTAGTTTAGCCAAAACAATGATGCTGTTTATACAAGAAAGCTAGATAATTCAAGTCTTCCTGTGATTTATTCTCTGACAACAGGAACATAATATAGGTGATTAAGAAAAATATGATCCATCTCTTCAGTGTATACATCATTTTCAGAAGCTCTCCCTTGACAAAGACGAGCCGTGATCTAATGTTAGAAAACTTAATTAAAGCTGCCTTCACTCTGGAAACCAAGCTCCTCAACACACACAGCTGGCACAGTATTTTTTTTTTCTGGTAATGTATTACCAGTGTCACTACAAAAGTATAAAACTCCAGGAAACACTGTGTGCAGACCACAGGAGCTGTCATTAAAATGAATGCTAAACAAAAGGAAAAACAGTGTGAATTCTCATGTATAATCTACACGTTGTCCTGCAGGGCCCGTTCAGCCCGTGTGGCCCCAGTGTTCTTCCCCCACACCATCTCCATCTTGTGGACGTGGGCCTTGGACGACTTGGAGAAAGTGCTTTTCACGATGTGGAGAGGAGCCGCCTTGCCGCTCAGGTAGACTTTATTGACACAGGCAGGAAGCCACGACTCCTCCTGCTGCCTCTTCTCCTCTGACGCTGCTGCTCCTTGTTCCTTCTTGGCCAGGGTATACGCGTAGGCGAAGATGTACCCTGTCATGAAGGCGTCGAACCCGGCCCGGTGCGAGCCCGCCTCGAGCTTCTTCCTCTCAGTATCGGTCTTAGCTGAGTTGCTCCCCTCGCTGTCCGGTTTCATGCACACTGCCTCCTCTTTCTGCTGGCTGTTTTCACGAGAGTCCGTTAGAGGTGTGTCGGGAGCTCCAGCCGTCACAGGGCCTCCGTCAGCCTCCTCTGCCCCAGACGGAGGCTTGCTTTCTGGGCACAGCTCGCTGGTGGCCTCCTGCTGGAGGTCCAGTGGTTCTTCAGAATCCAGTTCCATGTGGGATATTTTGTTTTCAGGGGCCCCATCAAAGATAGAGGAGCCCTCTGTTTCCTCTCCTCTGCCTCTCTTCCTTTCTTTTCTCCTCTTCCTCTTGCTCCTCTTGTCCTCCTTGCCTTTCTCGTCCTGGAGAATGATGAGGTCTGTATCGTGGGATAAGGTGCACTGGGCACCATTGGGACACCAGCCAAATGCCTGTAACACACACACACACACACACAATATGGGGTATTTAACTGAATAAATACACCGTTACTCAGTCTTTCAGAATGTTTTACTTAGCTAAATTTGTTAAAAGCACCAATGCAGTGCTACTACATATGGGTAGTACATAGGTGGGATGACATAGACTTTTAGTGTGCATGTCGAAGTCATTTGTGCTTTTGCTAGTGCCAATGGTGATTAACAGCCCTTTGGTACTTAAAAGTGAGGTGTTCTCAAATGTTTTCATGTCACAAACCTCCAAGAAGACACATATTAGGGCCAGGCATTTGATAAGATTTTGTCTCAGGGACTTTTGCTGTTTCACCAGTCTGAGTGAAACCTGGGACTAGTGTATTAGCGTACAGTCTCTTAATGGAACATTTTCTGGTGAATTTAAGTTGCACCTTGCGGCTTTGGCAGCCCCAAGTGGCAGTAAAGAGCACTGTATGAATTTTTCAACATTTGCGCCTGGCAGCTTTTTCTGAGGAGCACTTCAACAGAACCAGGTAATGTAACCCACACTTTTGCATGCAAAACGTGGAACGCTGTGTGAATGCAGGTGAATGTGGCGGCAGGAAAGTGTGCACTCCTTGGATCTGAATTTCTTCTCAGTGATGGGGGTGGAAATAGTTCAGAAAAAAAACAACCTTTCAAAGAAGATTGAGCTGGTGAATCCAGCTTTCACTTGATGGATTTAGATTTGATGGATTAAGATTTAGACTGGCTTCGATTACAACATTATCATGATGAAATGAAAAAATTCCGGGAATCCTAAAGGATATCATCTTTTCAGACCCCAGTTTGTGAGCGACGGCTTTAAGTAATTTCCCTCCATGAGCCTTAAACCAAGCGGGCAGAATTCTTTGTGGTGCTAAAAGTGAAACTCACAGAGAAGCGCTGGCAGACGCTGTTGGCCTGTCCCTCATTAAAAGCCATGGCTGGACACTCTCTGTAGTCCACATAGCTGGACATGTGGCCCACGTACTGGCAGAACTCTACATGGACGTGAGGTCCACTCCCTCCAGACGCCACACTACGACTGTTATCCAGCTTACTGGAGGCAGAGGCACACAGAGAGAGACATGACAACCAGTAGGAGAAAAGTGATAAACAGGATCAAAAGAAAAGAAGTCAGGGGACAGCAGGGGGCAGTGTCACCTGTCTGAAAACATGACTCAGCGCTGGTGCACAAACATATCAAAAAGTGATGCTAATATGGAGGACACATTCATCGACTGTCCAATAAAATGTAAATCAATGTGAAGTTTGTAATTCTGACAGGCAGTTCATGCAGCAAATTACGTTTTTCACAAATCATTTAAGCTCATATTCAGTCTTCAAACCTAAGGTTTTCTTGAAAGAAGCAAAAAGGTTGGTCGTTGCAGTGTCACTGTTTTCCCAAACTTTCCAGAACGTTTCAATAGCTTGAAACAACGTCGATCACTCCATTACACTGTAAAATACTGTGGCATGGTAAATCTAATACTAAGAAAATTACACATTTTCTAATACAAGAGAATCCTTGTTTAGTATGAAAATTGGTGAAACCCTAGGAAAAGCATATTGACTTGTTTTAAGAAAATTTAGATTTTAAGACTATATACTAGATTACCTGATTCCATGATACTAGATGACATATGTTAGAAAGTACATTACATTGTTTAGTGTGGCCAGCTAGCTGTATATCGGCTGCACCCAGATAGACTGTGTGTGTGTGTGTGTGTGTGTGTTTATGATCATTTGAATGTAACCTAATCATTGTGCAGCAAAACTACAGTCCTACCAACTCCTAGCAACCAATTCTATTCTTACAATAATTCTACTTTCTAAGTAACTGGTACACACCATTTCTTGTAGGCGTACTCCAGATAGGAGGCGGTGAGCCGAAGCTCAAATTCGGTGGCGTATTTGGTATCGTAGACGCCAGCAGGGAACATTTCAGACAGGTCAGCTGTGAAGGTGGCCAGGCGCTCAGGCAAGTGGGCATAGAAACACTAGCAGAAGACAATCAATCAAATTATGTTATTAAAAAAAAAGACTTGTACGCTGCATGAGTTAAAAATCAGCCAATAAAGAAGTGTGCTATGATGAAAGTCAATGAGGGCAAAAAGACAGCATGAATTAGAAGCCTTTATTGTCATTGTGTTCGTACAATGAAATTGCTGGAAATTATTTTATATATTTACTGAGAGTGTTATTAACTGTGCACTGTCATTTTCACAACAGGAAATGATTCACACTGTTTTACACAAGGGCACACAAGGTTTGGGGTTTTCTCGCTCTCTTGTGTCAGGTGAATTTGTGAAATGCACTTAAAATCAAATTCAACAGGACTGGAACAGAAAGGGCAAATCTAACACTGACCTGGTAGAGGAAGGCCATGTCGATGAGGCCGTTGTGGAGCACCAAGGGTTTCCTGGCACGCAGCAGTTCAGTGAATAAGGCCCGGCTGCTGACGCCCTGGCTGTCCGAACAGCCCTGGAGAAGAGAGAAGGACGAGAGTGAAAGGAGAGTTAGAATCCAGTTTAAACATTACAGTGAAGGCTGATCATGCTGCGTCCAGTCCTGTGTAGTTTGCTGTCCTGCGTGACGATGGTCTCAAATTATTCAGTGGCACTGAGTCCTGTCCACCTCAGTGGCTCAGGTTATATAAGACTCCTCCAGAACATTAGATGGCCACCATCTTTAATGTAGAGCTGCAGCTGACCACAATTTTCATTATCGATTATCCTGTCGATTATTTTCTCAACTTATCGATCATTTTGATTAATCGATTATCAAAATAGTTGGCAACTAATTTAATAATCGGTAACTAATGGATTATTCCACTAATTGTTGCAGCTCTACTTTAATGCCATGCTTGAATGCATTTACCACAATAAAATGCTTGGTAAAATTCTAGATAAAACCTGGGAAAATGCGTCCTTGTAAAAGTTTTCCAAAGCTGAAGCCCAGTCTGTACAGTGTAGTCAGTATCTTAAATAGCCTATGAGCAAGTTTTAAAAACTGCATGCAACTTCATGCTCAAAACAGTTGTAACTACTGTACAACACAGTTTAGTGACAATGTCAATGAAACATGGGAAATCTGGATGAGGATGTTTCACATGTGAAATATCATTTTGTTTTTTCAACAGAATTTGTCACTTCTTTCCATAATTCATCATTTCCATTCCAGCAGAAATAAACAAAGAAAAAATGCCATTCTACTGCAGACAAATCTGACTGCGCTGCACATTATAATGACTGGCAGAGCACTCTGTGTCAGCAGGTTTCATCAAGTTAAATGTAAGAATTTCAAGACATTTTTCATGCTGGTTACAATTTAATGTAAGACGAGTCATGCAAACGTGAATGTATTTATTTACTCTTCACCTTACTATTGCCCTTGTGGTAGGGCACTCCCTGGGCGTACTGCTTGTTGAAGTCAAATCCATGCTGCACCAAGAACTGGACCGACTGAGGCTCGATTATGTACTCCTCTGAGCACAGCAGGGTGAGGTTGTACACCTGGACCAGGTACGTGTCCGCAGCCTGGGGCAGGAGGAAGATGGAGGAAGAGGGTGATAACCAGAGGAACGTGAGGAGGCAGAGGAATTCTCCAAATTGTGTTCATCAGGTAAAATTCACAGAGACACAGTACAAAACATTACTCATCTTGGTATGTAAAATCTGCACATAAATACAACACAGAGCACCTCTTCTAATTGGCTGGCATTACTTTACCAGTGTATCTTTATGCCAGTCAGAGAACACAACAATCAACTCAATAAAGACGGCCAACTTTGGGCATGCAGAGAAAACATCATGACAGGCAAGAAAAAGAACAGCAGATCTGGTGCATAGCTGCTCTCACAACATGCAGGTGAGAGTCTATAAGTGTGTTTTTCACACCTGTCCCACCTCTAACGGCTATTTCTGGATATGATCTACGCAGCAGGAGAGGGCGTTCTTGAGTTGTACCTTGCTGTCTAGTTTCTTGTAGCAGGCGATTCCCAGGGAGAGGATGGAGCGGGAGCGAGCTGCGTGGCATATTGCTTTGTAACGATCCTCGATACATCTGAAACAGGACCAAAACGTAAGAGCCTTCAGAACGACCTCAAAATAAAAATCAGATGAACACTGATACGAGAGATGCTGCTGCGTGATGCTACTAATGTTACCCACTCAGCCAGTAGGGCCTTCCTGTTCCCAAGACCACTCAGCTCCTGAAAAAGACCAAAAAAAAAAAAAAAAAACATATCATGGTTGTTCCACTTTGGTAGTACTTTGCAACTGAGCCTGAACATATATTCAACTTTATCTATATAGCACCTGTCATACAAACATGCGGCCCAAAGTGCTTCACGTTGCAAGATTAAAAGAACCCAGACAAAAAAAAAAAATGTTGCTGGACAATAAAAAACATAAAATGTTAAAAAACAAATAAATAAAATAATAATAAAATAAACGAAAGGAGAAAAATAAGTAGGAAAACCAATGATTACACTGAAAAATAGGATGTAACGTCACTCCAAAATAAAAGCCCAATTAAAAAACTAGGTCTTTAGATTCCTCCTTTTTTTTTTTTTTTTTAAATCATAACAGACCAGT
>OMLB01063929.1:7405-20794 GCA_900302555.1 Myripristis jacobus | reverse complement strand
AAGAGCCAATAGGGAGGTTGTCCCAAGTCCACACATGGGTGTACTTAGTTCCACATGATTTCGAGTGGAATGATCCATTTAACAATGAAGAATTATATTTTTTCGGTGGCCCTGCTGTGATGTGCTTTTGTGCTCCACATCTCAAAAGTTACTTGCGTGAACTGAAACCTTTTATATTTACTGGATTGCTTCAAACCAAACATCAGACTGAAGCAGCAGCCAACTCAAGGTCTTATTCACAGACCTTTCAGGATTGTGTTTGTGTGTGTGTGTGTGTGTGTGTGTGTGTGTGTGTGTGTGTGTGTGTGTGTGCGCTCATGCATTCATCTGTATCTTTGTAGGCATGAATGTGTATCTTTATTTCCAGTAGCACATTCATGACCTCGAGTTGGAAAAAAAAAACCTGGAAATGACTTGGTAAATTGATGCCTAAATCACATGAGTAATTGGTCCTTAAGTTCAGCCGTGTTGCGAAAAGGTTAATTGGATGCTTTACTGTGGTGAATCAGCATCTGACAAGCCCAGAATGACATCAGCAGCCTCGTCATCAGAGGCCACAGAGTGCATGCAACAATGAGAAAGAAAACCTTTTTAATGTTGTGAATCTCAGTTGTGAAAAAATACTACCTGAACTGATCGGCATAATTCAGAAAATTCAGCACTGAAAATAGTGTTGCAAGTTGAATGGATAAACATTGTAGGCTGTACAATGCATGAGGTCTGACTTGTAGGGTGTGAAAGCCCATTGTCTTATTTCCGGAGATAAAAGGAGCCTGTGGTCTATGCAATGGGCTTCTACATGTCTTCTGCAAGAGCAGTTGCTCCTTTTTTTATGTTGTAACAAGTTGTAGTGCACTGCATAGTTCATTAGAAATTGCCTCAAAAAAGAGCTGATCACATGCAGTGACGGTGGCAGGCCGTAGATATAACACTAATATTAATTTCCTGAAGAGGTACAGTGGATTTGAGGAGGCTTTTTTTTAATTTCCCTTTCGGTCACAGTGGAACAAAACATTTAGATTAGATTGCACTGTGAGGGTCAGACTAAAACCAAAGCACTTACACTCACACATTCTGCCAGAGCAATGTGGAAACTTTTGGTAATGCTACCATAACACATGATAACGTCAGATAAAATGTCTTCACATTGTCATGATTCATGCCACGGCAGTGCTGTCAGATTTAGCATTTTTATCCCTCTTCCATGCACAGGTTTGTATCTGTGCATGCAGGAATACATATATTTATTGTGCTTGTATGCATAAAACACATGCTTTTGTTGTATCAGGAAATGAGAATAAAAATCATTTGTTTGTATATAAAACAGGGATTCCACAGGGAGTTGTATCTTGGTAGTTTTTCCTGTTTAGTGTTTCACATTACCTTGCACACATGAACTTGCTGAAAGCTCCAGTTTGTGTTGGGAAGGTCTCCAGCAAGTATGTGTTTACAACACTCAGGGTATCAATATTGAATTTTGTTTTTTACTTGTGGAAAGTTCAGGGATTGGATAGGATTAGGCTAACTTTGTGTGCTCAGTGCTCTACTTTACAGGCTTTGCAGCAAGTAGGAGTAGATTAAAGTTTGTGTGTGTGTGTGTGTGTTTGGGTGGGGGGATTCTTCCTATCATTGTCAATGGAATGAAAACAAATTCACATTGTTCACATTGTCTTAGCTGCATTTCATATTGTTTCGCTGAGGTTGTGAACTCTTCAACTCGTGATAGAGGCAATGTTTTCATGGTGTCTCCTTAATTTATACTGTGCCAAACACTATCAGAGTTTCCATGCTGTGTGCCTGCGGCACGTGGTCATGACGGCTTTGTCTCAGTGGCGGATTTCCATCTTGATCTTTGTCCTTTCCTCAGGGAACCAACCTGACAGATATCTGCACAGAGCTGCTCCTCCATGGAAACCTCCTGAAAATCTCTGCAGGCAACATCCAGGAAAGGGTCTTCTTCCTGTTTGACAACCTCCTGGTCTACTGCAAGAGGAAATCCAGGTGAGAAATGCAACATGTGGAATACCTGTGGAATCTCTCACAGAAGAAAGAAGAAATTTCTCAAGAAGGGTTTTTTTTTTTTAGCCCTCTCTGCACTTGCATTCTTTGGCTCCAGGCTAACTAAAGCCTGGGCTAACTGTAGCTTATTATTTAGATTAGCTTTGATTCACACTTATTAACCCAGGACTAACAGTTTGGCCTGGGTAAAAGATTCACACTTTTAAAGTTCAGTGTTAATCTCTTCAGAGTACTTGCAGCAATTTCTAACCTTGATTCACACTGCAGACTTTAGTCCTGCCCTGGATGGGGGTTTAGTAAGAGCTGGGGCCAAGAGTGAAGATATCCCATATTCTAAGTTGCAAGTGTAGAAGCACCATCAGCCCAGGGCTAACAAGGGTCTTAAACTAGGTTTAACTGTAGTGTGGATGGTACATGCAACCTGCACTCAAATTAAATTTTATTTCAGCACAGCACCTACAGATCATGTGCATTTGAAGCTGTTCTGATTGCCTGGAGAAATGGCCTCCTCCGAGCACGAGCCAGACTTGGAAAATCTGAGCTAATGTCCAAATTCCTGTTTGTGTAGACAGATAATTAATATGCAAGCAAAACAAAAAGACCTACGTGCATGTGCAGCCCCCTGACCACCACCTGTATGAATGTGCGTGTGTTAAAGACACAAGTCCTTTCTTACAGTAGCACTGGCAACAACGGATATTTTCCCTGCCAAGTGGAACCACAGTGCTGTGTCTCATTTCCTAGGGTTTCTGGAAAGAAGTCCACCAAGAGGACCAAGTCCATCAACGGGCCCCTCTATGTGTTCAGAGGCCGAATTAACACCGAGGTAATGGAGGTGGAAAACGTGGAAGATGGAACAGGTGTGTATTTGCCAAGCCAAGCAGAGTTGCCTTTGGAGACCGTCTGTATGTCCATTCATCCATCACTCTGTGTACATTTATGCAACCATTTCTCATTTGTCCCTGATTATCTCCATTGCCATACAAGCCAAGCTCTTAACTTCCTCCATTTGAGATTTCAGTTGACATAGAAAACACCGCAATAATGATAATTACTGCCTCAAAAAGGGCTTCTCATTAGTTTAATTTTATTGTAATGTCTGTGTTCATGTCGTCACATGTTCTCAAAGTACCTGATAGATGTGCTTGAAGGGATGTGCTAGATGAAAGGAATCTGGTACTTGTTGACAGTTTGGGTGGAGTAACCCACTTGCACCTCGTTTCACACAGGATATAGCAGCAGCCTCATTTTCAGCTATCCAGTTTTAGGTTAGGGTGTTGATAAAAATCAGATGTGCACAAGCAGGCCACCCCTGCCGACACCTGCGATCGTATCTCATATTTGCTAAGACAGTGTACCAAACCCAAACATCTCACCTTTGAACTGATGGTAGTGCAGCCATCACTCAGCTCATTTTGCTTTTGTGGTTTCTTGTGAGGCACCATGCCCGGGTTGGTTAGTGTTGGCCTAAGGGGTAAAAACATATTTCGTCTTCCTCTCTCTCGCACGTTTCCTTTTTTTCTGTTATGTGCTGGCAGGATTTGAAGCTCATATGACCTTTTTTTTCTGCCTGTTGGCTGTTGCCTGTCACATTCAGGCTGCTAAAGGGGAAACCACAAAGAAAAACATGCCTTTTTCGCAGAACTGTGAGGTCCAATATTCATGATCTGTTCAATTGTGTACTCTCAGCATACAGATTATCAGATTTTTGAGTGTGAAAGATATGACTTAGGTGGTAGTGGTTGGAGTTATTTGCTGAAAATATTCACAGAAACATGAAGTTCGAGGCAATGTCCACTAACTATACACTGCAACCTTGAGATCCACATACTGATAAGTGTAACAACTTAAAACATATTCATATTTTGGACCTGTTGTTATTCATTTCTTGCAAATAGAGCTATAATGCCCATGGACCCTCACCAGACCTCAGTGTGTTTGTGTACCTACATAACATTTGCCAAAATGAGATTCAGAAAAGAAAAACAATCCCTGCTCTCCTAGGACAGCAGGAGTTGGCCTCTTTGGGGTCTGTGATATCAGATCTATTTATATGACCTTTGAGCGTAAGACTAATGCCCCCCATTACCCAGGGCCATTCATTATTCAGTAGATATTCACCTGCAGCCAAATGGATGATAAAATTAGAATGGGGTTGAAAGGGAAAGAAGAGAGTTTTTGTTGTTGAGTCAGTGGAAAAACAGTCTTTTACTCCTCTCATGGTGCATCATGTTTATCTTTAATTAGCTCATAAATCCTTGCTTTGGTAGTAAACCCTTCATGAGGTTTTCTTTTATTGTTAATTTATAAGGCGTTCAAAGTGTGATTTGATTATGCTCATGACAGCATTATAACTGAGGTTAGTTTTTACATGGTGTAAATGTGTTTTGTCTTGTTAAAAAAAAAGTCTGGTTCATAAGGGTTATTTTACAATAAAAATAGTCAGCAGCAGCACTGTTATAGAGGTGACTGACAGAAAAAAATATCTATAATAACAAGTATTTTGTCATAAATAAAAGGAAAAATAAGAGATAATGAGAGAAGTAGGTCGAAGAGATGTGAACCCTAGAGAATTTGCAGTAGATCAACTTGCCCAGAGTTGTAAGTGTAACTATTTTTAATTAGTTTTGATTTAATTAGAATTAGTTTGAGAGTAACTATATCTCTAAGTCTCAAAATCTCTCTGCTTGATGTTTCACATGGATGGAACAGGGAGTTCCTGATGATAAAGGTCATCTAAAGCCAGATGAATGTCTTGACTAACAGTGTGAGTGACCAGTGTGTTTTTGAAGGCTGATTCCAATTTTTTTGGACTGATTTTTTTGGAATATCAATACAAAGTCGGTACTTTGTGTTGATATTCATCCACCTCTGTGCATTTTCACACCAAAAAAAAAAACTGCAGAGTGTAAGCACTGAATGTTTTTTTTCCCCAGAGCCCTCAATTGAAACATACAGTGCTATATTTATACATAGCTGTGTGAAATCTGATTAAAACACCAGCGTAGTGTTGTAGTGTTCTATGTAAATATGAATGTAGACTTTACGAAAAGGCCAGAGTAGGCCTAATATATCATCAAACTGATAATCTGATGTAAATCTATTGCATGTATTTTTGGTGACACCTGCTTTTTGCCTTGGCAGCGGACTACCACAGCAACAACTACACAGTCACTAATGGCTGGAAGATTCACAACACTGCAAAGAACAAGTGGTTTGTCTGCATGGCCAAGAACGCTGAGGACAAGCAGAAGTGGCTGGACGCCATCTTGAGGGAGCGGGAGCAAAGAGAGAGTGAGTTTGTCCTGTATTTTCATTGGTGTTTAACGTTCATTGCTGTGCTGTTCATGCACTGCACTTCCCAGAGACCACCTGGCAGTCAAAGGGTGTCCGCTGACATCTTTCTTGGATTATTTTGTTGATGAAGTGAGTTTTTGTTGGTGGCGCTTGTTTCTATGTCTGCTATTGCTGCTCGTGCTAACTACCCAGTTCCTCTCAAGTTTTTTTTTAAACAAACCAGAGGTAGAATGTGTCACATTCTGTGAGGCCGAGAATTTTTCTCTGCAAAGTCCTACCAAATACCAAATATCTAGAACAACAAATGTGAATGCTTTCTTGAATTGGCTGTAGGTACAAATCATTATTGTGAAACATCAAGTTAGAAACAGATAGCTGTTTATAGGAAAGCATAAGGGGAAAAGTCCTTTCTATTGCTCTCCTTAGCTATTCTTCCATTTCTTTTCTTAGCACCTTGCTCTCACATCACCATTCTATGATCACAATATTGCAAATAGACTAAAGCGTTGGCCCTTGCGCTTCTTATTTTTGTTTGCCTTAATTTCGGTGATACAAGTATTAAAGCTTCTCCGTTTGCACCCACTCTAGGTTGCTGCTAAATATGTCAGCTTAAAATATAGAGGCTCCCTCAGTTGGCACATAGCAACTGTGGATGTGGTTATGACCTGGATTGTAGTGTTTTTGTCCTACGGTTGTGTCCTACCTTGAACACGATGCCCAGTTTTGTTTCATAAGTAAGAGGCTTAGGTGACATGACGTTTATAGCTGGTCTGGTCATCCTGTGCACAAAGCAGAAGCATGGTGCAGCATTGTCTTGTTTACATGGGAAAAGTCAATTCCTGCTTACAATGCAGCAGAAGTGTTAGGCTAATCAAAGCCCCGAGTGAGAAGTGAGTGTTCAATCACACCTCCCATTCACAAACAACATAAGATGTGCTAAAAACAGCATCTTCGATCTTGGCCAGAGCTTGAAATAGACTTGCCTTTGATTGCCAAAGAACGCTTAACAGGGGAGGATGACACTGGAATTAATTAAAATAAGGAGGATCTATTTTTACTGTAATTTAATGCTTATTATGTTGCTCATGCAAGGTGTAAAAATATTTTGATTTGAATGTGGGTGTTCGTTGAAGAATGCATTTTCTTTGTTTTGTATACACTGGAATTGACAAAATAAATGACAATAAATTAAATAGAATAGGTTTAAACATCAGGATTGGCCTTGGAGCACTATTGTGTTTGTATATGTGTGTGTGGGATGAGGGAGTTAATTGTAATTACACCCAAAACATAATTTGAAAGGTAAGCTCATCATTCATTGATGCTCCAAAAGTCCTGCAAAACCGGCCACTTATTTTCACATCTCTTTGAAATACTTTTTAAAATGAAATGACCACAAAAAGATTAAATGATAAGTTGAGGAAAAAAGACCACTTTCTTTCAGGCAGTGATGTGAGTGGATATTCTTGTTGCTCCTTGGGTTGTTTTCCCTCCATAGTTAAGACGTCCTGCTTTTGACTTTAAGATGTGTTCCCACCTGTTCAGTAGTGGCCATCTGTCTTTGTTATTGTGTGTGCATTAGAGGGTGTGAATAAAGCTTGAAAGGCTTTTGGTGGATTTGGGGCTGCAGGCAAAAAGTCACCTGATAGCACTGATGGTGAAAAATCAAGTCCCCAAGCTATATGAACATGACTTGGCTGAAAATGACGGAAGGGCCGAGAGCCCAGCTACACCTGTAGACTAGCGGAATACAACTGTCAGCTTCAATATTTCAAATGTTGTGAAATAGCCTTTGTAATTTGGAGTAGACTTAAGTAAGTAGTCACAGCGGAGTTCAAGGGCATCAGCACTCGATCTGCCAGTGAAAGTGGAGGATTGCAGAGTAAGAGAGAGTACGAAGGTATTGGGTTACAACCTGGCGGAAATTGACCTGAGGCTAACAGATGCCTGATCAGTCACAGTGACCAAAGCCCCTCCTTACCCGGTCTAAGCCATTCTCCGTGCTCTTACCTTACTCTCAGCTGTCTTTGCCCCGATCTGGACAACCATATGATAATTATAGCAATACATCCCAGCAACAGTTTTTTCCCTTGTCTCCCCTAATGCATTGTGGTATTCTCTTTTCCTGACACACCTTGTTTAATGTGACCTTTTCCGTGTATTGCTGGTGGTGGTTCCTTCTATTGGACATTTTGCTCTCCACAAACATCCCAGAGGACTTCCATTGTTTGAGAACTGCCAGCTGGCTGTGGCAAGGTTTTTATCTCATCAATGTTTTCATGGAAGTTCAGGGAAAATGCGTGGGTCAGATAATGTGATAGGGCACTAGCTTGTGCCAAATAGAGTGGGAGGATGAGGAGCAGTTCTAGACAAACTCTGACAGCTGGACTAGAAGCCGTGGGGGCCTCTGCGCTGGACAAGCCCCCGTCTCTTGTTCAATGACACTCATTGTTTAAATCCAGTCCAGCTGCTGTCAAATGTAATCTAACCCCCACCTCCATCAGAGGCTGCCAGTGTAGAGCCCACCATTAAGGAGTCGGAAATGTTTGAGTCCCACACTGAAGTACAACCTCCTCCAAAGCTTCACTGGGAAAAAAATAGGGTTGTTAAGCTACAATATGCAACTTTTCCCTTGAGGCAGGAAGTCTAATGGTAGTTCCACCTTTATTCTCATTAGACTGCCAAGTTCATGCCCAAACACATGCAGCGTAAAAGTATTTTCCTTTGCCAATCTCATCTGTAGTGGATAGTAGATAGTAGACTCAGGCAGAGACAGGACAGTATGCAGCAAAGGTGCCAGGCCATATTTTGAGCCAAGACAAGACATTGCATTATGCACCTTTGCCAACGGTACCATTGTGCTGATGGTCCTATATTATTGCAGATTTAGGTCGCTCTTACACCTGCCGTTTTAGAATCCAACCCTTGTGTGTAGTTCAGTCAGTTCCCCCTAATCGCAGATGGTCTCATAACAGTTCCAAGCAAAGTCTGGAGCAGCTCATTTGAAGTGAGAAAGGCAACCACTCTCAACGAAGCTAACTTTGGGTTGAGAAAGTTTGTAACTTACTGTACCTGGTTGGTATCCCTCGTATAGCAGTTATTACTGGTAGGCTGTCTCTAGGCTTCTACCTCAGTAGTGGGATCCAATTGCAGTGTGTCAGACCAGTATTCTTACCGTCATATCAGTCTCTTGCATTCCATTCCATTGCATTTCATTAACTTTCCCAATACTCTTTGATCTTCCTTTGATGAGCAGACAAAAGGAGGATGTCTTTCATAATTGTTAAGGTTCATACCATTGCTCATACCTGTCCCTGTTACTTTGCTGGCTGCTGGTTTTCTTCTGCATCCAGGTGCGATCAGAAAAAGCAGAATAACAGGTTTTCATTGTTTTGTCATGTGAAAGCCAAGCGAACCAAATGATAAAAGTAACAATGTATCAAACAACTTGTTTGTCCAGACTACACAAAGGCACTGTTAAGCAGCTCAGAGTCTCATAGTGCATCTGAGCTGACCTGACCAAGTCAGGAAGCCTAACCGTGCAGCTCCAGAGTTCATTGAGCCCCACGATGGAGCTAAGCAGCTCTGACAGAGTACTACTTGGAGAGGTCTTGCCAGGGTGGGGTGCCTCACAATGGAGCCTCTTACGTTCTGCCTTACAGTAGAGAAATAACAGCCAACAACTTCCACAGTGCACTGAAAAACACTTAGAAACAAGTCTCGGAGAGATTGACATCTGGATTGATTGCAGAAGGTGGTGGCAGACTGGAGCCGCCATGCTCCATTCCTGTCTGCCATCTGCACCATACCAGAACATGAGCAGTCCAGGCAAAGGCTTTGTCTCTTGGAACAGCCCCGTGACAGCCTTTGCCCTTGGGCTTTGACATGTATGGATGTCTGAGATTTGCAATTGGAAATCTGTGTCCTGAAGTGGGCCTATTGTGGTTTTCTTGGCACTAGTCACCTTTCTATTCCTAGAATTTTTCTGCACATTTAGTTTCACTCCCTCATCTTCCATAGTCATCTACAATGAGAAGAATGAACATACAAGAATGAACATCTACATCTGTGTTGTTTATGATTTAACTTAAGCTGTTGCCTAACAACTTCAAAATTGATAAATATTTTTGATCTGATTTGCAGGTCTCAAACTGGGAATGGAGCGGGATGCCTATGTGATGATTGCAGAGAAGGGGGAGAAGCTCTACCACATGATGATGACCAAGAGCAGACATCTGATCAAGGATCGACGCAGGAAGCTCAGCATTGTGCCCAAGTGCTTCATGGGAAAGTGAGTTTCTTTGCCTCCTTATCCCTTGGTTTGTCAAGGTTCCAAGAATGTTACCTCAATCCAGTGCTGTGAATTCTTGTCTTCAGTCAACCGTTCATCACAAGGGTATCCTGACAAAAAGTTATTACGTAAGATTAGCAGGCACTCCAAAGAGCTGGTATCCAATTGCCCCAAGTCCTGGCAAAATGCCTAAACTGTTTTTATCACCGCATCCTCTTGTCCCTAATGAGCCACAGTAATCACCTCTCTCTGGCTATATAAATGGCTACGCAGCTCCACACACTCGTATCATCAAGCAGACATTTCCTCAGTCACATGTACACACACATGCACACACACACACAGCATCCCAAGGACCACTCAGTTGAGGACGGAGACTCAAAATGATTTCCCTGTCGGCTGCAAGCCAGACACTTCATCATGGGGCTACACATTCATCCCTATCAGGCCCAGACATGTGTATACTGTACATAAATACACACACGCACACTCACTCACACACACACACACACACACACACACACACACACAAACACACACTCTCTTACTCACTTTCATTAGTGGAAGACCATTCCATTAACTGAGGCTCTGCACTGAGCCATTCCCCTTTCTGTCCCTCAGTCTTTCAATGCCATGAATAGACAATGAGGGCCTTGCCTGAAGTTTTCCTCTTCCCCCCAGTAGCTCTGCATGCACACCAATGCTTTTGAGCTCCTGAGCAGCAATTAAAATTCTTCTTAGCACCATTTTGTAGAAACAGAAAATAAACTAGGCAAAACGGTGACGGTGACTGATGAGTGGTCTGCGAAAACGACACCAGGGTGCACACCACCCAGTCCCCCGACAAATCATTAAAACCATCCCTCAGGTTAAATCATACATTCTAGGGCGAAATATATGATGGACGACAACAACTCATGCGACTACCAAATTTGAACAGATCCTCCACTGCCAAGAAGCAGATTTGATGAATTGTTTAAATATGTAACGGTATTTCTGGGAGACAAGCTCCGTCTCAGTGGCGTCACAAGCCATGTTTGTCTGGGTGTTTTCCGCTCTTTGCCTGACTGGACTCGGGCAGGGCTAGACATTCTGGATCCTAAGACCTTCCAGGAAATGCACTCTGCTACACTGTGTGTGCATCTGCCCTATGCCGGGAAAGTGATCGACATTAAAATGAGAGATTTTTGCAGCACTCTTCCTCCTTGTCAGCACTTACTGTATTGCACCAAGAACATGATTAGAATATGTAATAATCTCCAGAGGGAAATTCTGTTTTCTCTTGCTTCCTTCCACATTGAGGTCAAAAGTCAGGGCCAGTTATAAAACAGCACAGGGAGCTGGTGGGGATTTAGTGTCTTGCCTAAGGACACTTCAGCATGGCGGACCTTTGCTAGCATTGACGTCTGAACCTGATTCCTCTAGTTGAAGGGCAGTCTCTCCTCACACTAACCCCCATGGCCACCGTCAGACCTTCATTTGATCTATTTTGTTACCCTGGCCTCCCTGTATCACTCAAGGAGCCTATAAAGAAGGAGGGGACAATATTTTGTGGCAAAACTGTTCCAAATTGCCAGACACTGATGCCACTAATATTTAACTCAGTTGGATAGGCATGGAAAATCCCATTATAAACCACTATACCTCTGCTGTTTGAACATTGACAGGATAGAGATTCAGCTATATAACAATAATAATACTGTAGACTGGTGATTTTTTGTCCAATGAGTACATTAGTTGTCCTTGTTATTGGTCTCAAAACATCAGGAGTCTGTCTAGGAACTGTATAAAGCCTAGCGTTTAGCCTAGCTCTATCCAAACAATGCTAATGTTAGCCACAGGCACATTTAAAATGTGCAATCTGATATATGAAATATGAGCTAGTTAGCAACAGATAAATTACTGATAATTCCAACATTTGGCTGGGACACTAACCTGTTAAATAAGGCATAAACAGAGGGGTGGCAAACCCACTCAAAACAGTGACAGCCACATCAAATTTTTCCACATTCAGTAGCACCACATTGGGCTCATGCCCTATGACATAATGTCCCCTCCATCTTTATATGTTCCTTGGTTTCACTCCATCACTTGTTATTTTGCCTCATCTGTTATAGTTTTCCTCCAATTTGTCTGCCTCTTTCACCCCATCCCCTCCATTACTCCTTCCCTTTCTTCTTTTTAGCTTTCCACCTTCTCCCTCCTTCCCTCCCTTCATTACTCAATCATTTCCTGCTGATGAGCACAGCCTGCATTAGCTCTGCATTCTGCCATTCTGATGAAATTATCAGCAAGCAGAGTTTCAGAGGCTATTGCATTAAATGGAGATACTGAGTGCCAGGTTGATCGCACCCTGTCATCTTGATAGCATAATTCCATCATTTGTCTGCTTTCCACCTCAGAAGAACGTCCGTGTTCTCTTTTAACTCTCCTTGCATTTCCTTATTGGATAATAAAGGTTATGCCAGTGCTTATATTGCATCGTTATAGATCTTAAGTGAAAAGACACGAGAGCTTCCTTTTTTCATAATTGTGTCTCATTTTTTGGTACTGAGTGCTCATTGTTGTGGTGTTTCTGCACTGCACGTCTCAGCAATCACCTGTCAGTCAAATCATTTGTCCAGTAATGTGATACCTTCTTTGTTGAATTTTTTTTTTTTAGCCATGTATCATCTAATGTTAGACTGATAAACAGCTGTAAATACCAAAAATATGCAGAGAAGTCCTTATGTAGACGGTAATACTTATCTTTGTCTCATATCTGTGAAGATGTAGTCAAAAATGTATGCATCTACTAGCCCTTACGCCTATAACATGTCGACCTCTGCAAAACCGCTGATCAGCATGATTTTGCTCAGTGAGTTGGGACTCATGAATGTGCAAATAGAGAGCAGCAAAATATTTACTTATTGAGTATGTTACTTTAAAAAGCAGCAGCATATTTAGATTTTATTTGTGTGGTAGTCAAAAAGCGAGACTTTCCCTTTTTTGTTTCTCATTGATTGCTCAACTGTGCGCACTGCAGAAGATGAAGTCTGACTGTTCACCAGTGAGCAACCTCTCTAAAATGTGTACCTGGAGCCCTTTTTTTTTTTTTTTTTTTAAATGGCGAGGCCTCAAGCTGAGACAAGAAAGATTGGGCCCTCAACCGTTGACTCACATATTTCCAATAGTTAACTGAGATGACATCATCAATCGTGCTTTTGCAAAGGAATGCGAGAACAGACTTGCTACTATTGTAGAGCTGGAGATACAGCTGTATGTACATGTGTTTCAGATGTAAAAATGTTGAGTGCTTCACCAAATTACCACCATATATCCCTGCTAAGTATTCCCCCGCCCCCCACCACCCTCTGTTCATATTAATTTCCATAACGGCACTGTATCCAAAATTAACCTGATTTTTACATAAGAACCACACACACAGAAACAAAATCTCACCCAGCACTCCTCCATTTCCAATCCAGTCCCCTGTCACTGTCAGTTAACAGCCTCTGGCTTTTACAGAGGGACACACACACACACACACACACACACACAGAGGTCTTAGAGTGCAGTTGGCAGGTCACAAGGAAGGCTCTTATTAATTATGTTAAAATATTCCTTTTGTGTTTCGGCCAGACAAAAAGTAGTAGTGGCAGATGGCTCAAGGTGTCCCTGAGTCTGCATGAACATACACACACAGCAGTGAGATGCTTTTGGCTTGACTTCACACACACAAGCACATGTGCATACACTCTGTGCGTTGACACATGTGTGCTTTTGCATGCAAGCCTGCATCA
>OMLB01063928.1:57957-95541 GCA_900302555.1 Myripristis jacobus | reverse complement strand
CTCCCCAGCTGCAGTAGAAGCCCGTCCAACTTCTTGCCCCATCCCCACAAACACACACAGACACACACACACACACACACACACACGCCATTACTACCAGTGCTCTCCCTCCCCAGCCAGCAACACTGAGAAAGCCTGTCGAACACAAAAGAATAGGAAATTCGGTGGTATGAGCACAAAGACAGGATTCATAGGGGGGAGACAGACATTCAAGAGGGGGACCTATTTAAACGTGACACAGCTGCATCAATTTATTAAAAAAGATGGATGGAAAGAAAAGAAAAGGTCAGGGAGGTCTCATGGAATGCTGAATTATTTTTTATTAACCCTTTGAAGATCCTTTGACATTTTAATTGTGGGCTGTAACTGATATTTATCACTATTAGGGGAAGAATCTGTGAATTATAGCAGGTCAGAAGCTGAACTGAAGTTCATTTGGGAACGTAGCGCCTTTCAAAGTGGCAGGGTGGCCCAGAGAGAATGGGCTGCAAATGCAAAAGATCCATGTTCAAGCCTTTGTGTTTGCCCTGCTGAAGCGCCATTGAGCAAGACACTCAATCCCTCCCTACTCCGTTTGTGGCACCATATGGAGAAAAATATAGGAATTAAAGACAAACCTGAATGCCGCCTGACAAAATACAGCATGAGAGAGGGTTAATCAAATACTCAGCAGCTACTACACCCCTGCTTGGGGTTGCAAAAAGCCCCCCAGCCGGGATCGGGGCCGGCTGGTTACTCCTGCAAGCTTGACTGATCTACTTCAACGGGAAACATTCACACACCTGTTCTGTCCTGCGCAGGTGCAAGCAGAGAGAAAGAAAGACTGATTGAATGAGAGAGAGTAACTGTATGTGAGAGAGAAGGGGAGGGGGGAGTGTATGTGTGTGTGCATGTGTGTGTGCATGCGTGTGTGCATGCGTGTGTGTATTTGTGAGCAGATGAGAGAGAGAGAAAAAGAGCGTGGCAGGGAATAATGAATAAAGAGAGAGTGGATTTTGCGTGTTTACTGAGGAGTAACACAGATAGCAGAGACCATCCTTCAGCGAAACATATAATGTGATCTTTCTTTACTCCAAAACCCAAACTATTCGCAACACTAAACTAATCTCAACCCCACCCCCATCCTCCATCCTCCATCCCGATCTCTCTTCCCCCCTGAAATCGTTTGATAAGATTGTGGGAAAGCAGGAATTCCCCCAGCAGTGTTTTTGCACAAACCAGAAAATGGGCAAAAGGGCAATAGTTCCCTCTTGGAGAAAAAAATGACAATAATTCTTTGAAAAAGCCTGCCCTTTCTGTATCTTTATTGCTTTTTTAATCTCTTCTGTTCATCTTCATTTCCTACATAATATATAGTACACTCATACATCTAGTTTACTTTCTGACCAGTTGAAACAGTTATGAGGTTTGTCTTTAACCTTAAAAAGTCTGCTGACAGACTCTTAGCACTCGTGTGCTCTCTATACCTGAACATCAGGCCAACCACATGACTAATCGAGAGGATTTATGGGAAGAGACATGAAAACAACTGTATCCAACAGAAACTTACATGTGAACGCCTGTCATTTCATAATATTTATAATTTAATAATACAAAAGATTTCTCTGATCCTAACGCAAACACCAACTAAGATAAAGGCAGCATTTCTCATTTATATACTGCTGTTGAAATTAGTGGTGATGAAAAATGCTTTATATTATTTGGTCAAAGTTGGTGGCTCCTCAATCTCAGTCTCCTCTGCCATGCCTGCAGAAAGAAGTTCATAAGGACTTTAAAATGTAACCTTGACAACTTTTTTGTAAAGTTTTGCACAGAGAAAAGTATCTTTGCTTCCTTTCAGACTTTACATCTTTATATCACTTTATGACTTTATATCCTTGCAATTTACAGCAACAGAAAACATACTGGGCAATTTATGCATAAAGTATACATGTCATACCATTCTTAAATATCAAATACTGCTCAGCAGCATATTATATCAAGAATTGTTTGGGACATCAGTGTACTAAAATAACAATACAACCTAATTACTTGCCAGTATTCATTTACAAAATGACATCCACAGCTTTTGGGCAAAGGGAAAAAATAGGTAATGTGTAGCCCTTTGGATTTTATTAAGATGCAAGTGGTCAATAAAATGAAAATGATTTGTTGCCATTTTTATCATGATTATATAATCAGTATTAGGAGGATATTCTACAAGGTGTCTGTTGGTCTACAGTTAGAGTAATTTCATGTTTAAGGCATCAACACATTTTCCTCAAGTATGTCGTCCATTGCTTGCAGAAGCTTTGGATGTCCAATGTAACTCTGCTTGTTGATGGCTCCAAATGAAATGTTGTCACTTCAATACATAGAAACTTCCTGACATGACATACTGAAAGTGCACGCAGCACGCACATGTTTGGTAACCTATGTCTGACCACTTTACAGTGAAGGAAACTGAAAGGACATGACAGACTAAAGATCTAACACAAACAGGGCCAATCTGTAGCGTCTCAATTTGGGGGCGTGGGGACACGCCTCACTGATGGAACTGCATTAAACCTTTCCAACACATATTTCCTCACTCATTTTGATACACAGTGTTCATTAAAACATGCTACTCAACCTCCAGCAATAACTCCCTTGACCACGTTTGAGCCCTGATCCTTAGTTTAAGAAACCACTCCTGTGGTTTCCATGCAGCAAAATGCACAAAACAACCACCACGACTAAACCTGATTTTATCCAGTTGTGCTGAAGCTTTCAGGGGAATCTGGCCTGGCCTCGGGGCTGAAGGGGGCGGGGCTTCGTTGGCCTCATGGTCACAGGACCGCGTGGGCCTTGTTAGGCTTCTGCCTCGACGCTGGCGACCCATAACCTCTCCTATGTGATCACGAGTCCTTCTGACCTCAAGCTGTCACCCTAACAGCTGCGAGGCTGTTTGTGTATGAGTGTGTGAGTGTGTGTCTCAGCCTGCTGGAATGTGTGTATCACTGTGTGTGCTTGACAACACAACAAACTACATCATCTATGTCACATGGTGGGACACATTTCTCTTCCTCAACTTTTTGCGCCATTAAATCTCTCTCTCTCTCTCTCTCTTTCTCTCTCTCTGTGTATGTGTGTGTGTGTGTGTGTGTGTATGTGTGTGTGCACATAACAAGGCATTTCTATGATTAAAAAAAATACACTGACTATGGATAGGGTAGATGGATAACAAGTTCATGTGTGTGTTTGTGCAAGTGAGTTTAGTTTTTCTGCTCTGTGTTCTATGCTTGGTTTTGTTTTTCCAGTCTTTTGCACAGCCCTTGATTTTAAATGCTGGGTGGTTGTTTTTAATTGTGTATTACAAATGAAATTAAATGAACTCAACTGGAGACACTTTGGAGAAAACAGATTTGCCTGTAAATACTTTTCTGACACATGGAGAGTCTGCTTCTGCACTGTGGAAATCTCAGTTGCCAAACATTCCTGCAGTCACTTTTCAGTTTTTATTCTTCCTCTCATTCTGATAACATCAGAAAAAAAAGTTGTACTTTAACTGTCTCATATTTAATTTCACCAACTAAGCAACAACTGCTGATATGGTAAATAATTATCTACAAATCTATGAAGCCCAAACAGGCGTTCTTGTTTAATATGAGACAAAAATTTCTGGGATTTGCAACACAGGCAGAGCCTCAAGAATTACACCTCAGTGAACTGAGAGATACAAAATATTCCTCATTTATGAAGTGAATCAACAGGCCTACAAGGAATGAAAGTAAATGAAAGACAAGTAGCTCTTGCTGTCACTTCCTCATCGTCATGACAGTAGCATTACCAGTGACATTAATTGTATAATTTGATTTGATATCAACCTTGTTACATCACAAAGTATGCAGTCTGAGTTTACTCTTATTTAAACCAAACTTTATTCATGTCAGTAATTAAAATAAACTCAAACCATGACTTTTCTACTTTGTAGGAGCAAGTGGGCATTAGCCTACATCACTTCGGCTGCAAATCATAAAAAAATATTAAGGAAAACATCACAAAAATATATTAAATATTCTGCTCACAAAACGTAATTTCAATTTATTTAAATTATTATTCAACTGTAACATGTAGCGGTTTAGGCTACGTCCACGAATTTTCAGAGGCATTATTTGAACACACATTTTATAATATATAATACACCTGCACTATAAATTGAACGCTGAACTTAAGTTGTTCTGTTTTTCTTTGGTCACTGAGAATGAGCTTTGTAGCCTGATGAGGCCTTAATGCAAACAGTATCCAAAAAATGCTCTGACTTTAGAACTGCATAGAAATAGCAGCAGGTTATAATATTAATAAACAATAGCCTGAGAAAACTATTTTGATGATATGACAAAGCAGGTTGGCTTTAGAATAGAGTATATTTTGCCTCGTTATTAGGTTATTTTACTATTTCTGTTAAGGCCTTTACTGCGATTGGTAAGAATAAATCTAATAGGTTCGTTCATCGCATTCCACGTGCATTCAATTTTTTTCCGTATACCTTTTTGTTTTCTCTTTCCGCTTTGATATAAAGGTAGTTCCCCGCATAAATGACATGTGTGTATGCTGTCAAGAGCTCCAACATTATTGTGAAGGCGTTGTTTTTTACTTCACGGAGGATTCGCTTAAGACTTTTTCTCCTGTGTTGAACAGCTGTTTTCTCAGTAGATCTATTGGTTTCAACGAATGTCAATCTATCATCTAAACCTAACCCTATAGGGGGGGGAAATATTGTACAGCAAATTGTGTTTTACAGTGCAAGCAAAACACCTTAACCATGCACAAACATTAGACCTTAAACACAGCTGATCTAAGGGAACAACACACTTCTGTCATGATTATTGTCTATAATCTACAGCACTCTGTGCCTTTTGGGTTTGTCAGTCCATTCCCCGGCTTTCCCCACCTTCATCAGGCTACTTACACACGCACACATAAATACACACACACACAGACACGCAAAAAAGACTCACTTCAAACTGAGGCCGGGGCACAAATCCCAAACTGAAAAGCGGAAGAGAAGTCCCCGTAGCGGCTCTCTAAAGGTCCCCGGTTTCAAGCTCCAGGAGCCGGACAGTCCCACCACACATCCCCGGGCTGAGGAGCCGCGGTCCTGGAGCATTTTTCTCTACTATATTGTGAGCGTTTGTTGAGACGCGGACAAAGAATGGCGGTAAAAGGGAGACACAAGCCCTTTTCCTCTTTTCTTTTCTTTTTTCATATACACAGAACTGCTTTTTGTTCCTCATTTTTTCATTTAAGAGGGTAATGGGTAGGGGGGTGCTCGTTTTGATCACATGATTACAATTCACCTGAGATAAAACAAAGGGCGCAAAGAAAAGAGGAGAGAGGGGGAATGAAAGAGAGAGAGAGGGAGAGAATTAGACAGAGAGATGCACTCATGGTTAGGATTCCCTTATCACAGTCAACATTCATGGATAATGAAAAAAGCGGCGATTTTTTGGATTGGGGGCCAGCGTGTCGCAAGGAGGGAGATACAAGGGGTCATTGTTGGGAAGAACAGCGCTTGTGTTTGTATCCGAGCAGCCCATAATGTTCCCTTTCGTCTCTCCTTTCTATATTTTCTGCAAATACTGTTTGGGCTCAAATGTGCGCTCTGTGGATCTAAGCGAGCGCGCACTGATGCAATTAGAAAAGTCGCACTTGGAGATGAAGCCGCTCACTGTTGGATGCGCCTCATGCCGACACATTTTCTACAAGGGCCATGAGGCCTGTTTGCACTCTTACCTACACCCAGCGATGCAGTGGAGATATGACCTTCATAACGAGGGAACACAACCAGCGTAAACAAGGGACTAATTAATATTTTTTAGAAACGAATAAATGCTTTCCCCACAGATTTTACCCTCCAATACATCCCTGTTCAGAAAAACCCAGCAAACGACAAACCTGATCTTTATGAACGTCCCCTAGAACAGAAAAACAAGTGACACTGTGTTAATTAATGCTCGACGTATAGTCCAATTCATACAACTTTATGCAGGCTTATATCCATTCCACTGCATAAAATACGAGTGAGCTGCACAGACAGCACAAAGATAAATAAGTGTAAAGTAAGTAAAAACAGTCTTTATTTTCTATAGAGGGCAAAGGGGTCTCTGATTCCATCTGTTCTGAAATTTCAAATCACTGTAGCGATTAAAAAACACACACACTTCTAAAATATCAACTACTAAGCTCATTTTCATTTCATTTTTAATGCATGACATAACCTTGATATTTGTTAATTAATCCCGACTGAACAAGGAAAATGTTGATTATTTCAGTAACAGCAGGATAAGCAAATACAGATTTTGATTTAATTTTGTATGAGTCAATTATATATTGTATATATTTTTTTGTTTTAAATTCTTGTTGTTTTAGTATCACGGAGAAAGCTATGTAAAATGAAAGTGCACAGTTAATTTCGGTTAACACTTTAATCTTTATCACTTTGAAGGTATGACAGGCGCATTTTGGTTAAATTAAATTAAATTGAATTGAATTAAATGCCGGTTTCTGTACATTTCCACACAAACAAAGCCACTATCATTTCCTGTATAGGTGTATTTGTGGAATCCATAACTGGACTGTAAACAGAACATGTATTTTATTGTGGTCACCATATGGAAGCAGGCATGTCCTTACATCAAATTATCACAGCGGGCCAACTGGGGCAAATCATGAGCCACAGAAAAACCGCTCTGCAGGCGGAGAGACTGCACCTATGCTGCAATTTCAGCGCAAAATGTCCTTTGCAAAACCCATGCGTAAATCACAAAGGAGAACAGCTGAATTCAACTTCAGACTTACTATAATAACATATTTTTCTCTTCATTTGTTAGAAACAAATGGAATGATGGGCAATCTAAAGTTACTCAGTCAGGTATCAGGGGAGAGAGAGAGAGAGAGAGAGAGAGAGAGAGAGAGAGAGAGTAAAATAATTCCCAGCCAATCACAGGGGTTGACAGTGTTACATGCGTGCAAGTTTGCTGTTCCTTTAAGACTTTCCCCCAACTTTTTTCTCTCTCTCGGCCTCATACAACGGAGCTCTTTAAGCCCCGGCCCCAGCACACAGAGCAGGCATTCATAGATGGGCACCGCGAGCGAGGGGGCTGGGGAGCGAGCGTCACTGTGGAGACTCGGAAACTCACGGATTCTCGTGCTAAACCGGCGACCTCCTTTTTCACCGCTGAAGTAAGGCGCTTAGCATTTCAAACTCTTTCCTCTGTGCTGCCGCTGCTTTTCTCGTATCTTCTGCTCGAAGTTATAAAGTTTTCTTATGGAGAAGAACCTTAACTCAAAATGACATATGTTGCCTACTACTATTGATAAACACGATCATGGTTATTATTACAGAACACGGTTTGGTAAAATAGCCACATATGTAAAATCGAATCAGAAATGCGAATCGAGCCTTGTTTTTAAAAACATCTTTTGCTGGTTTGGAAACATTTCATGAATCTATTTGAGAAAAGTGCTGTAAACATTTTTCAGGCAGGTGCTTTACAGCACCAGAAGCTATAAGAAACACAGCCCTTTGTAATAAATGTTAATTATCTCTGTGACACCAATCACAGCATTTTTAAATGTATCAGTACAACGAATGCTTCGCCAATATTGACTGGATTCATGAAATTATTTCATTTTTGCAGCACATTTTATCGACAATGTTTATAACAGGTTTCCCAACCGATGCAATTTGACAAAAATGTTTAGCTCCTCAGGTCGTTTTACATTCCTTACTGCTCGATTATTTAAATGTATAAGGCACCAAAACCTTTTTTGTCCGCAAGGAATAAGTAAAACTTTTGGAATACGCAGGTAACTATGTCTCGGTTATTTTTAAATTGCTATATGCTGGGAGGGAATTTATTCCGGAGAGAAACTATACCACGTGTCCTCTTTCAAGCTATTTGTCAGTTAACTTTTAATTATATTTTTGTGCGTTATAAGTGCCCTAATTTCGGTTACTGTCTGACTGTTAACTAGCCTGGCCTTTATATTTATAGGCTATTGTTTGAGGTGTATTTAAGCTTGGTAAACATCATAAATATAAGCTATTGTAAAACTAATTGAAATAAACAGTGCTGAAAAAAGGAAAATATTTCCAAACAAGCAAATTAAGGCCAAGTTATTGTGAAGCCAAGCGGTGATAATGAGCTCTCTTTCTCATTGCCGAAATTCATTACGGCACATTAATGCGCACGGCGACGGGAAATTAGTAACAAATTAAGCATGATTTGAAGGGGGTGTAGAAAACAATCTATATATTGTTAAGTGCTAATATATTAGATAAAAGTTGTTCACTGTAGGCTACTGTGGACGGACACAAATTGGCATGCAGCTCTTGCTTGTAAATCAGAGGACAGACCAGCTAGTGTCTTCCCTTGCTCACTTTATTCGGGCTGATACCAATCTGGTGACAACAAAACTTTGTTTAAAAATGCATGTGGCCACTCAACAAAAAGTGACCGTCAGTAAAGGCAAAATTCTTCCACAACAAAAAGTTAAATTATCGAGCGGGCCTGTACGGCGGTGTATCGTACTAGAACAGCCAACACGTGCGCAATGACGCACCGCATCCTTTACGCACAATCTTTACGCATTGTATTTCCACAGTTGGGAGACACAGCGATCTGTGACCTGGTCGTGCAGTCCAGGTGGCAAGCGAATACTTAGTAATGCGCCGCGGACAGATGAGGAGCTGCTGAAATTGCACGTGGAAATGGATACACGTCCTAACATCCACTTTGATGTTAATTAAAAGCTGGTTTTCAGACCGAGCTCCCGTTAGACTTTTATTAAGAACCAGCGCCTTGCGAGCGGACACAGAAACTGTGATTCAACAGTATATTCAACAAAAAAAAATGTTTGCAGGTAGAATAATTTCCACATCATCATCATATAGGGCAAACTACAGTACCACCCACACACCAAACTGAATCAGTTACACATGCCTGAAAATAATTAATGCTCTTCATATATTCTTCTGGTGTATGCGTTCAATTTAGGTCTTGAAGATTTACCTAAAGCCTAAAGGTGGATAATGAAGAGGCGGGTGAATTCTACCCCTGGTTGCGCCTCTCAGCTGCTGCCACACAGCCAAACTTCATATAAAAAATACACACTCCCAAACTGACAAACTATGTCATAGTGTCACTGGACGTAGACGAGAACGGGTGAGATTACTGTGATTTTTGTTGCAATCCGACACCACGGCGGAAAACAAGCCAGTGGACTGTGTGTTGTTGAGGTTCACAGGAAGTTCGCTAATTGAAAAGGTGAAGGTCGAGGCAGAGTGTTGATTTAATGAAGGAGACCACGCCACATTTTGCTGCCCAAGTGGCCCTGCCCTTATACGTAGGCCTATTAGGTAAAAAACAGACTTTGTATAATTCACACACGCGTATGGACACCCAGCCGCACGGGGTTTATATTTCCAGCGCCAGCCAGTGTTTATCCAAGAGCTGCAGTGTATAAATCCAAGGTCTGTGCTGCTGTGGGCTCATATAATTCCAGCACTTTCTCTCTGGGGAGCTTGGAATAACTGCAAAACCTTAAACAGTAGCTTGTTAAGGGGGCTGAGGCCTGGGCTTGAAATAACAGAGGCGCTGCGTTCGCTGGGCCTCTAAAGTGTTAGGCCTAACTGGATTCACGTGTCAGTTATTCTCATTTATTATATATTTATTAAAGAAAATACAGTTAGTCAACACTAAACCTCAACAAAAATCTCACAACAAATTCCTGGGCAGTCAGATGCCATAGGGGATAAAAGCATCAAAAACGTGATCACTGTAAACTCAATAGTCCGTCTTGGGCTATAATAGGATTATTAATGATTATTATTTATTCTCTGTTATGAATTGTAGCTCTTAGTTATGCTTAATCTCACTTTTTTTTTTTATTTATCCAAACGCAGCTTGTCTCGGGGCCCAAAACAAATGTAAGATCCTCTTAATTGTGCCTCCCCGCATTCGTGACGTTTAAAGAAACCATTTTCACATTAATAATTGCGTTAATTGGCATTTCAGTTTCATAAAATAAGAGATCCAACAGTGGAAAGCAAACAACAGGCAAAATCGCCAGGAATGTATTTGGGAGGCATAGAGGAAAGTTATGTCCTAGTATACTAGGACATTCATTCGGGACCAAAAGGTCTTAATGTTCGTTTGTTTGACCAGATTATAACACCTCGACCCCAGAAACCGTCAACATAAGGTTTTGATAAAGTTTGGGGTGGTCGATGCCACCTTGTGGTTCAGTGAACTGACGCTCCCCACCACTTTGTGTCATTTCAGGTCTTTGCTGTTGGAGATCAACCGCAGCACAAACCGAAGAGAGAGAAGGGGAAGTCTGGAGGGAAGTGAAACTGGGTGGGTTTGGCGAGGAGAGGTGTGAAGCAGCAGGTGAACTGGGGTCAAAGGTGCGCACTGAGCCTATATGATACCATCAACACGGATGGAAAGGACTTTAATGCGGAACCCTGCTGGAGTTCTGCACGGGAGACTGAGAGTAGAGCCAGGCTGGCAGTTTGTGTTGTAGAGGAGAGCAGGCAGCCTACACTCCGCCTGTCTCCTTCACTGTAGGGAAAAGACAGAAGAGCTGAGCGCATAGCAACTACCTGTAGCCGTGCATCACCCGGAGGTTTGTGTCGAGAGGAAGATGTCCGGAGAGGAGCAGAGCTTGTCGGAGGTGGAGATGAGCCCGGGGGTCTCGGACGACAGCCGCTCGCTGTCGCCGGGTCACTCCTCCGGTGCCGCCGGCGGAGGGGACTCGCCTCTCCACGGGCAGCCGCAGCTGGCGGTTCTGGGCGACAACGCGTCCTGCTCGGCGGGGGGCAGACCCAAGTCCGACGACGAGGACGACCGCTTCCCCGTCGGTATCCGCGAGGCGGTGAGCCAGGTGCTCAACGGCTACGACTGGACCCTCGTGCCAATGCCCGTGCGCGTGAACACCGGAAGCAAGAGCAAGCCGCACGTGAAGAGGCCCATGAACGCTTTCATGGTTTGGGCGCAGGCGGCGCGGAGGAAGCTGGCTGACCAGTATCCACACCTGCACAACGCCGAGCTCAGCAAAACGCTGGGAAAACTCTGGAGGTGAGGAGACACTTGATCTGCTGACACTCAACTTACCGAAAAACTTAATGTGGCGCAAAAAAATTCTCTACTTCATCTGGTAGATACACTACAATAATGTGAAATGTAGTCTGCAGGGGCGTTGTTAGGATTTTGAGAGCAGCTGGGGGGGCTCTGTAAGGGTGTAACCTACTGGGGCCATCAACCCCCAGGAGAAAATATGTAAAAATACAACAGCAGACTTCATCATTCTGGTGCACTTTGACCATATATAGGTCTCAGTGAAGCATCAAAAACTCAGTGCAGTAAATATAAGTCCTGGTGAAAATATTTGAGGCTAATCTCAAAGCAAGTCCCAAAGGCTCATAGCAAATCCATTGATCTGTAGCCTAGAAATTCAATATCTGGGTTAAGGTTCATCCTAAGGTTGGGCTAGGGGTAGAAATAGCTTCAGGTTATGTTGAGACCAAAGCCAGGGTTACGGAGCCTGCGGAGATGCAGCAAATAAGACAAGTGGCTCTTTGTCCAGCAACTTTTTGTCACCTGATATTTTGTTGAGTACAAACATTGGGCTGTCCAATTAAAGCCTCATAAAATCAACTTTCAGGAGGAGCTGCATCTGGGTGAGGCAATGCTGGATTATTGTTCTGACTTTTCTCAAATAATAAAAGGATTTTTTTCCTAAGGTCAAAAGTGCAAAGTAGGGCAGAGTAGATCTGCCATCAAATGACGTTTGACCTCTGTGCTCCTGTTCACAATTATTCATTCTACCTTTTTTACTTTAAAGTGTTTCAATCTTCCGTGAATTTGAAATTTTAGAAAAATTGAAAGCATGTAGAGTCAAGCCAGAGCTTCGATTCAGAAACAAGGATGAGATGGCATCTGGAGCACTCTGACTACTGATTTAACTGATTACACTGTTAAAGCACACAGCAGGTTGTTGTGCACCTTTTTTTTTATCACATTCTCTCCTTCATTATATCAGAGAATAACCTAATTTTGAATCTATTTATTTCTGTTAAACACAAATATGTGTGATTATGCAACTGTTAACCTTCTTCCCTCCTCCTGAGCTGTTGGATTGAAGTGTTATGCAGTGGTTTCTCAACTCATTTTGTATCACAACACTAATTTGATCTTCTTAATGAAGACTTGACCAAAAAGCCTGTTAGAAAACTCAGTACTCCCTTTTGAAGTGGATCTTTGCCTGCAAAGCCTTCAGACAGTCTCATAACTGACTTTTGGTCACAGCCCACCAGTTGAGAAACAGGGCATATTGGATAGGGTGACTGTGCTGTGGTCACATGTTCTTGAAACTGGGGTAATTTCTTGGACCAGTTAATTCTCAGCCATTTAATCAGCGCAAAATGATCCGCGGGGAATTACTGGGTTTTTTCAAAACCTTTCAGCTCGGTTTTCACAGCGCTAATTAATGTAGCATCACAACAGAGTACTTTTCCCATTTGTTCATTCAGTCATTTATTCATTCCTTCACACAGTGCCAGATACTGTGGCTCTAAAGTGCAACCAATAGACCTCCATTTAAAGACCTCTGCAAAATGTCTCAGCTCATGTCAGCCATCTTTCACATGAGACATGCTCTTCTTGCTCAAAATAACACAGCATGTAGTCAGTGGTTGAACTGTTTAGAAGTCCAGAGTTAAGTTTGCTCCTACAAAACTTGCACTATTTCAAAATCATCTTTATTTTCTGGTCAGTTTGAGTAAAGCTAGTCTTTGTGGTCAAGCCAGTGCAAAGTCAGATTGCATACTTGAGTTTTTGTCCAGTGGTTAACATCCCTGTCTCTTTGGTCACATGTGCCCCCACTGGCCTTGGTTTAAAGTCTGCCAGAACATCCTGTGTTTCCTCCGCTCTATACTCACTGCTTTCTCATACAGAATACTCACTATTTGCTAATGAGAGGGTCAGAAAGGGCTAATACATTAACCTTGTAAGAATCAAGCATTAATTTGATGAAGACTTGACCTTGGGCTCAGGCATGATTGGTTAATTGGTCAAGAAACACGATGAACTGGGATATTGAGAAAGGTCAAGGTTTTCCCATGCCAGTCCTGCCAGCATTAGTAATATGGATCTTGGTTTCGTGCTTGCAGACAGGATGCATCTTTGGCCTTCATAATTGCATTACTGTCCAGCAGTCAAAATCCCCTGGCAGGCATAACTTTAGCTGCAGCTGTGCAGATGCAGGGAAGTGGGCTACCTGGAACCAAACTCAAGTCAATGGCATGATGCTGCATTAATACATTTATTCACATGTACCGCATCACATTGATTATATGAAAAATATAAAGTGATATGCTGCCAATGAGGCATATCACCATCATCCGTGAGGCATGGTTTCGACCCATATGGTGTGTTTTGATATTCTTTGATGCCCTTGAATCCAGACATTGGCTACTTAAATGTAATTTCCTATTCCATTAGCACACAGACTGCATGCCAAATAACACTGGAGGATTTTTTGATTGGGGGTGGTCAAGGTTGCCGAAACCCTCCAGAATATTGAGTGTTTAAGAATTTAGCTCTGCATTTCTGTTATCTTAACATACATTTCTTAGTGTTCATGTTACCAAACACACAGGCTCTAAATGTTCTCAGATGACTACCATTTCCTTATTTCAACAGAAAAGCTGCCTAAATTGGAGTTAAATACATTTTAAGTGTCACCTGCAGAATGTATATTGCAGCTTAAAACCCCAAACGTGACCTAGTGTTCTATGTTTTGGCAGAAATGCGTCAGTGGATTTTTCCTTTTTTTATTTTTAAAATTCTCTCTCATTTTTCGCCGTTTTTTTTTTTTTTTGTCCAATCAGTAAGCCTTTCTAACAATATATTCTTTCCTTTACTAAGGCTCCTCAATGAGAACGATAAGCGGCCGTTCATTGAGGAGGCAGAGAGGCTGAGGAAGCAGCACAAGAAGGACTATCCAGAGTACAAGTACCAGCCGCGGCGCCGCAAGAATGGAAAGCCCGGTTCTGGTTCAGGAAGTGAGGCCGACGGACATTCGGAGGGTGAGGTCAGCCACAGCCAGTCCCACTACAAGGGCCTCCACCTGGACGTGGTCCACAGTGGGGGAGCCGGGTCCCCTCTGGCCGATGGGCACCACCCTCATGCTGCAGGTGGGCCGCGGGCTCCCACCCACCCCTTCACTGATACTGCCACTGTTGTACTGTCACAATGTTTTGGATAGAATTTAACAGAGTAGCTTGACACATTAACTGGTAATAGGGTTGGTTAAAAATGTAGATTTTCTGATGAATCATGATTTTCATTTGAACAACCCAATATTGATTCTTAAAATCTTGTGATTGCCTGCCTTTTATAGTGGATGTGTGAAGATTTTTGCCTCATGGTATTTGTAACACACTAACCGAACTGACCAAATTACAGATTTTTTTTTTGGATGAACGAACAGTGGCGGGAGCTGCCCACTTGAAGCCAGTGACATCAAGTGCAGATGTTTTGATGCATTTTGAATTAAAAGCCATGATGGTAAAGATGAGTTGAATGAAAATTAAACTACAGTGTAAGTAAGCTGCAAAACTGGTATAGTAACTGAACTATCCCTAACTAATTAATTAATCCCTAACTCAATATGGAATGGTATGGAATCGCAGTTGCTGTCAAATCAAATCAGGACCTCGTGAACCGGAATCGAATTGGGAAATCAGCACCATACCAGTACACAGCTCGAGTAATAGGTACACTCCTGTGCGAGTCCCTGCATGAAGAAATGTAACTGTAATGTTCTCTTTTGTGTCTCCACAGGCCAGAGCCACAGTCCCCCCACACCACCCACCACCCCCAAGACTGAGCTCCAGTCTGGGAAGGCTGGGGAGGGAAAGAGGGACGGAGCAGGGAACGGGGGTTCCCGTGGCACGATGGGAGTGGAGGGAAGCTCTGGCGCTCCAGGCTCTGGGAAACCTCACATTGACTTTGGCAACGTGGACATCGGTGAGATGAGCCACGAGGTGATGGCCAACATGGAGCCTTTCGACGTCAATGAGTTTGACCAGTACCTTCCTCCCAACGGGCACCCGGGCGTCGGGCAGAGCGGTGGGGCAGTGGCAGCCGGCTCCTCGGCTTCCCCGTACACCTACGGCATCTCCTCAGCTCTGGCAGCAGCTAGCGGACACTCGGCGGCCTGGCTCTCCAAGCAGCAGCAGCAGCAGCAGCAGCAACAGCATCACAGCTCCAGTCTGAGCTCTGACCCATCCAAGGCCCAGATAAAGAGTGAGGCTGGAGGGCATTTCGCGGAGGCAGCTTCGGCTGGGTCCCACGTCACCTACACCCCTCTCAGCCTCCCTCACTATAGCTCTGCCTTCCCCTCACTGGCATCTCGGGCTCAGTTTGCAGAATATGCTGACCACCAGGCGTCGGGGTCGTACTATGCCCACTCCAGCCAGGCCTCGGGGTTGTACTCAGCCTTCTCTTACATGGGACCCTCCCAAAGGCCCCTGTACACTGCCATTACTGACCCAGGCAGCGTGCCCCAGTCGCACAGCCCCACGCACTGGGAACAGCCCGTCTACACCACACTGTCACGGCCATGACAGACACTGGGACCAGAGGACACTGGTGCAGGTTCAGACCCCATGTTGGACCTACAGAGGAGCAGCAGCTACAGCGGCAGTGCTGGTGTAGCTGGTCCAGACTGAGGGGAGTGAGGAGGCTCTGGGGGAGTCAGATGGGCAACACCCTCTTCTGGTCTCCCCCACATCCAGACAGGCCATCACAGCCCAAAGATGTACTTGGAGCTTGGAGTTTTTGAGGCATGATTGATTTTCCGGGGTAACACAGTGTAGTAGTAAGAGAATGTATTACTTCAAGATCAAAACCTTGAACGAAACCTTTGAACAAAATCCTCACGAAGGTGAGTGTGACTGAGAGTGAGCCAAACTCATTCTACATAAAAATGACTTTATGGTATGGAGTGCCAAACTAGTTGGCTATAGCCCATTCACTTCTCAGGCAGGTGTAACCTGGTGTCAAACAGGTGGTAGTTTTGTATTGTTTGGTAATCAATATAACAACATTTGATAGCTTTCTGTTGTGGTTTCAGAGGCACATTTGTTCCTTTTTCAACACAGAATATTCTGCTGCGTTCACTTAAATTACACTTTATACACACAGTGAGGGCTTTAGGAACAAAAACGCCATTCAAACCTTGATGAGGTGAACAAGTATTCATGTTGCCAGAAAAAAAAAAAACAGTTTTCATGATAAAATGATCATTGACTAATATCAGGATTGCCTATTGAATGTGCTTGAAATTCAAAATGTGTATTCATGCATGCAGATGAGGTACAATGTATGACTCTAGAGATGTTTTATGTGTAAAATGACCAAAGTTTTGAGACCAAAACTTACTTATGAATAAGAAACTGATTTTATAGACGTTTCTCCCAACATGACACTCTACACTACCTTAGATTATGTAGCAAATTAGTTTTCTCTTAGCTGACAGCGTTTTTTTTCCCCCAATGTGACACGTTGTACCTTACTTACAACTGTATTGTACTGGAGTCAACCTCAAGTTACTATGTTGGATTTTTCACAATATGGCACTGATGACTGGTGATTATCAGAAGTATTTGATGTATTCATGAAGGACATTCATGATTATGGACAATTCTATTTATACTGTGTAGATAATCCATTCTCATTGACCAAACCTATGGTCTCTGTGTACCTTAGAATACATAATACAAACATATTGTCATCTTTTTAACAAGTTACTGTATTAATAATACTGTCAAATGCTTCTTGCCATTATTATCTCCACTGAAAGTCTGCACCACTGCCTTTCCATTTCCTTCATGTGACATTCAAACTTTGTATATAGTACAGTATTATATGTAAAATGTCATGTTTGTTGATTGTAGATATGTAATGTTTGTTACCATGTTAGAACATTTTCTCTGTGTGAGATGCCAATACTGAAACGGTTGCCAGAGACTGAATGAGTAACATGTAGTAGCTGATGAGTTTAAAAGAGCCTGGCATGAAAATCTACATTTTCTTAGTCCTTCCTGAAATTCCTGCAACTCACTCACAAAACAGAGAGTCAGCAATTTTTTTTTTAAGGTTCAGAATTTTATTTTGTTACCTTGTCTATTACTCAATTTGGGAAATTCATTTGGTGTCTAATTTTTCATCTCTGTTTTATCTGTATGGGCTACTGTGTTTTAGTAGGAACATAATCTCTCTCCCTCTTGTCCCTAACAGCATGCCAGTAATTCAGGTCACATATCCTTCATCCTTCATGCATTTTGCGCTGCTTGTTACACTTTTCCGGTCCAGCGAAACTTACACTTAACATTCTTATTTGACCATTTTACCTCCAGCACAAGAGGCAGAGTGGAGTTCATTTTACATCCTAATTCCTATGTGTGAAATACTCACTGTTGCTATGAATATTACACTTATTATTTATATTTGCTGGTATTATGTTTGTGTGCGCTGTTGACTGTTTTTTTTCTCCATCTCAAAGAAAACATTTTTACTGTTATTGCCATTTTACTGTTTTGTATTTTCCACTCCTCTGTAACTGTTGCCAGCACAGCAGAGCAAAACACCTTGTAAATAATAGCAGGGGTGAAAGCTTAAACATGTGATGATGACTAATGATCTTTTTTTTTTTTTTTTCTCACACTAAATAAAGCTGTTTTCTTTCTGCTTTTATATAAGTGTGTCTCCTGAGGCATTCTGCAGTGGGGCGGGACCTTACAGAGATGAAAATAATAACAACTGTCACTGAAGATCAGTTTCTGAACCCCTTAATTTTTCAGACAACACACACAGTCTGCCAGATTGTAGAAACAGGTTTATTCTTTGCAACGACAAGTCATTATTTTAGGTCCAAGGCTTCCAGTGACTTAATCACTGCTTCACATTCTCAACATAATCTGTTCAACTAATGGATAATTCAGTTTGGCTGGCTTGGACTTGACTCAAAGCTACAGCAATCCATAGCGGACCATCACCAACATAAGTGATGATGTCTTGTAAGTGCAGGTATTGAATGATACAGTGGGGGTGACGCATTATATTTCAACAGCAATAGCAGCATCAACACATCCCCATTCAGCTCCACTCATACATACCGCAGTGTGTCTGCAGAAGCTGGAAGTTTATATCACACCACAGAGACCATCGCTCTTTTGCCGTTTTCTGGTCCTGTTGCACTCAAACTAATCCAGTCCTGAATAAGAGTGTGATTCATTATGCATGCCTGTATGCATATTTCAAGTTTGTTAAAAGTGTGCATGTGTGTATGTATATATGGGCATGCGTGTGTGCACTCCTATGTGTGTGTTACGGGTTAAGCCTGACTCCTAATTCCCTCTATTTAATCGGCTGTGTGATACTTTGGAAAGACAAAGAGGGCCATTGAAAGGGAGCCGAGGGAGGAGGGAAACAGGGCAATGAGGGAGCCATACCCATAACTGCCTGGCCTGTAGCTTCGCTGGGATACAAAGGGACTCTCATACTCTCGGCACATAGACCCCCACAACCCCCACTGCCCACCATACTCCTCTCACCTCCTCTCTCCTCCTCCCTCCACTGAAAAAAACACCCTTCCCCTCTCAGGTTGGAAATGTAATGGGATTAAAACATTCCAAAAGTTAAAAAAAAAAAAGAAAAAAGAAAGAGAAATGAGAGAGAGAGTTAACCAGAGAGAAAACTTGTAGGCACAGTTACTTCTTTCTAATAATTCAGAGTACCAGATTGTCCTGTTAAACACAGTGTGCATCACTTAGAGCACCGCACATCACCAGAGCTGTCAGCGAGGAGCGGTAGAGCCAGAAACAGGCGGGAGTGCAGTTTCCTGCTCCATGCCACAGGAAACTGGCAGCAGCAGAGGACAAACCTGTGACCTTCCAGGACAGTCACTGCGGCCATGAAGCCATCCTGCCAGTGTACAAGCCAGAGAATAAAGGTTTGAATGTGGAAGGTATTGTGAGCCTCACAGGCACTCTGGCCCATTGGAGTCTGGTTTACTTTGAAAGATTTATTGCAAACCTGCTCATATAATCTCATTCCATTCATTTGCTCAATTTATGATTTTAGTGACTCAAGAAGCCCCCGTGCAAAATGACATCCATGACATGAAGAATAAACATTAAATTGCTATCCAAATTGTCCTGGTGTGGTCAAACACACAGGGAGATGAGAGACAAATCAGATGAGACAGAGACAAAGAGGCAGATGAAGAGAAAAAAGCAGGGATTAGGTCAGGAACTTGATAAAGTGTTGGCTCTGGTTATGCTGGGTGCTGCTGGTGGTGACGGTCACATGCATTAGCCTGTCTGTCCCGTCAAAAAAACACAGGAGGCGCTGTCCCCCCTTGTCAAAAGATTCACCGATGAAACAAAATTTCTTACTGCACCACCAACAGCACACACAATCCATGGATGGCAAACATAAGATGAGTTTTCCCCCAGAGACTTTTTAGCATTTGTAAGACAGATTGGAATGAATGACTCTTGGTTTTAGCAACATTTAGCAGTAAACCACATTTAATCTGCTATTACACTGTATTCATCCAGTGTTAACAGACACCACAGTTAAATTTAATGCGTGAAACATTTTTGAGGCAATTTTAAGAATGATTTTTTGGAAAAATAACCTTATTCTTATTTAAATAGGCATCCCAGGTAAGCATAAAGCTCAATGCTACATGTTTGGTCCTGTGCTGCAGACAGTTTTAGGCAGGAATAGGCAGGTTACTATTAACAAAATTATTCTATGAATTGTAATAACAGTTTCTTTCAGGCAAAGTAGCCAGGTGGTATTGTAAAATCCATCCACGCCTTACTTTTTCCCACAGAAGCTGGAGAACAAGGATTTACTAGACTCTCTCTCTCTCTATAGGCAGGTATAAGATGTGCTGGGTTAATCTACACTGGGCATTTTCCCAACAGGTAAGTACAGCAGGTAAATATAAAGGCAGTATCAAGTTCAGCAACAGGCTTAGAGTTTTATAACATCAGAAATGCTGATGCTGATTCAGGAGAACTTGACTCACATTGACCAGATTAAATAGCCGGGTTAATGAAATTACATAAGATGATGAAAACAAATTTATATTAGTGTAGATTAAAATTCAAGACTAGTATTCAATGACTTTTAAAGCACAGTAAAAAATTAAGACATTTAGGACCTCTAGATGCCCTGTTGTCAGTTTTAACTTCATAAGTTTCCATCTTGACCGTCTCACTCTCCTACTGTACTTCTGTCAAGCAAGATGGCCGCTGCGTTTTGCTCCCTGCCCTGAACTAGAGAGCTAAGAGAATTGCATTGTCAGTGAATGAAGGGATCATGCACATTTGTATACTTTAACCACACATTAAAATAAACTACATGGTAAACATCTATCTATCCATTAGAAGTGTGCGTATGGTACAGTTTCTCTCACAAAAAAGCTGTTAATCACCTCTTACAAACAAACTTCCGCCATACGTTAGGCTCCTGGCTGCCTGGGTGACAACCCATTTCCCCTAAACAATAAAGTGACTGTTTCCCTGTTTTGTGTGTGCATACGTGTCTGTGTGTGTGTGTGGGCAAAGAGAAGGCTGAGATGTTTAACATGATGAGTTACAACCTTCATCAATCCGTTGCAATGGTAAACCTTCGCCATTTATTTATAGATGTGTAATACAGGACAAACTGCAGGACTCTAATCTTCTGCCTCTGAGCCTGAAATACACAAGCCTTTTTTTTTTTTTTTGAAAATTACATTTCAGTTGTTACTCCTTCAGAATTAGTTCCTTCACACAAATGCCGTTTTAACTGGACTTCCCTTTTCTCAGCTGTAACTGTGTACGTTAAACGCCTACAACACAGACATTATCCAGAAGGTAGCCTGCAATTACAAACTCATTACAAACCTCTGTGTCAATATTTAGTTAAAGAGACATACATAAGACACGGCCATTTATACAAAAGGTTTTATTCACAACAGAAAAACAGTTCTATCACACTAATCACCTTTCTTCCTTCAAAAAATAAACATCATAATAATTACAACAGGTTATATTGTAAAGCAAACTGAATCTGACTTACGTTACATTTCCCCCTGGTGGAAACTAGCTGTAGTACAACTGTAACAGCACACTCGGTCTAGGAGTTGAATAAAGTAGAGCAGAGTAGTAGCTGTTGAGTGATATGCTGCGTGGATTTGATTAAGTATCCTGCAGTGGGTTTTATGGGACTTCCAGTGTCAGTTCCTGCTGGGTATGGATCAAATGCAGACATTAACAGATGGGTGATGGTTACACCAGTCTTGTTTTGGATTTGTGGGGCTGACAGGCCTGGTTTATTGAACCAGGAGCTGTTTTTGTCCATGGAGATCACACAGTTTGTTTAATCAGTGATGATGAGCTCGTCGCAGCCCCAGTCCTCATAACTTCCATCAGGAAGGTACCTCCGGATGATGATGGGGATCTTTCTGCTCCTGAGCAGAGCAGCACACAAAAGTCATAGTGAGATACTAGGAAAACATTCACCTGAAAAACAGTATGCCTGAATATGCTCTCTTAGCAACTGCAGAAATAAAACTAGAAGAGATGAACTCAGTAGAGTGCACATCTCCACCAGGTGTACCTCCCCTTCTCCAGTGCTTGGACTTGGGTGACAAATCTCCTTTTTTTTCACCTACTGTGAGATATATGAAGGAATTGCCTGTGCATCTCCCCTTCTCCAGTGCTTAGAGGGGTTTGCACTCAGTTGTGGTATAAAGCCCAGTTTTACAAAGGCTCTGAATCTCAGAAACCATGAAAGATACTAGATCATACAATCACAAAAAATATGAGACTGATAGGGCCAGCAGTATGTGAGATTAGCTGCAAACACAGACACACACAATCAAACACCTGATCCCTGACATATAATCATCATATACAGTGTCTCCTCTATAACTCTGTAGTTTAAACGAGGCTATACAATGTTCACTTACTTGAGTTCTTTCATCGCAATTTGCAGGGGGTCTGTCTCTCCCTCTAGCTCCACCATGACTGGAGCACACATCCTGTAGGAAACAAGTCACATAGTAGGATGACATGGCTTAATTACAGTCACTCTGTAAGTGGTTAAGTCTAAGCTGGGACCACACAAGCAACCCAGTAACCTATAACACACAAAAACTACTCAAGTCATAATGATGCTGCAGTGTACAGTTCTTTTCTTTCCCCATGACATTTGTACAGAATGAAGCAGAGACAGAAAAAACAAGCAAACTAGGGCTGTGCCATATCACATCATACATGATAATACTGGTATATATTTGTACACAAAAAAAGTGTCATATCGTGATATCAGCGATATAGTGGTGTGATGTCACTACAACAACACACAGAGCAGCACCTTAAACACCTCATTACGACAGATTATTGGACAAAAGAAGCGTCATTCAGTACCACGTCACTTTCCACTGTTTTGGTCTGTCATTAACGACAAATGCAGCTCACCTGGCTGAAAAATTCAAAACACGAGTGGTGTTTTTTGGGGTTGGGCGGGGGCAAGCGAGGTAAAACAGTAAAACACTACATTAAGGCGGCGGATTAACTAGAATTAAGATGGTGAAATAAGAAACAGGCTACTGTATTTTATAAACTATTAGTTGCCAAGCTGCACAATGTCATATTGTGGGAAACACTGTAGTTACTATCATATTTTTCATATAGCTTCAAATATTGTTACCACAAATGACTGCAACATATTGTGTTTTTTTTAACACTAAATCACCCACCCATAAAACAAACAAACAAATAAACAAATAATGGATAAATAAAGACAAGCGAGAGACACAGGAAAACATGTGATAAAGGTCCAAGATCAGATTCCAACCCAGAGTTAAGGACCATACATAATGGGCACAAAGATCCCATAGGTATGATAATAAAAACATCAACAACCATAATAACAATAACAATAGTAATACTGATACTACTACTACTAATAATAAGAGGAAGATGCCTTACGCTATCTGGAGGGCTCGTGTCCCCAGCACCCTGGCCCTCTCATACTTGGTCATGTAGGGTGTTGTGATCCTCTTCTGGTTGGCCTGCTGGCCCTCTCCTGCCGGCAGGATCTGCACGTTCTCCTGGTCGTCCTGAACACAAGAGGGACACATTTAGACCCGATCACCGGATCATCTGTCTGATCAGATCATCAAACATGGACTGAACTGTTAGCTCCCAGTTCTTTTGTTGAAAGCCCAAGAACAGACCGGAGTCAGCCTTCTATTTTCTGATGCAACATTTATTATGGTCACATATAAAGCAAGTCAGCGCTGGTCTCAGAGTGACAGAGCTCTCGCTGGATCTCTGTCAGAATGAGCCCCGATATCAGGAAACGATGCACATTATCTACATAGGTTGGACTTAAACGCAACCGAGAATAATTGGCCAGTTACCTGGACATGGACAGGCCAACCACTGTCCACGCCTTGTTTCTAAAATGTATGATGCTAGTGTGTGTATGTTGACTGGGCGTGTATCTAATGCAACAGACCTAAATAACAAGATAGAGAAAGGACATCTGGCTCCTGTTTTATCTGTTTTCTGCTTAGTGGTCGAGCTGTCCTGAACTATGTAACACATAGGATAAGACAGGAAACATTGAACTCTGGTACAAAAGAGAATCGAACAGTAAGGCCAATTTTAACAGAACCACAGAGTGTGGTGAGGAACAATCATACGGGTCGATAAGCTCATCCCTGGCCGGACGTCTGGTTCATATCTTTAAAATGACATCGTCTGCGCCAACTTGGGAGAAAATTAAGAGGCAAACTCACGTCTTCTACGTTCTCCAGGTCGTCCAGCCCCTCGTCCTCCTCGGCGTCGTCAAAATCCCCATCATCGAAGCTACAAAATAGAAATAAAGCAGTTATTACAAGATACAAGGCAGTGAATAAGGTATTTACAGGACAGTCCTGTTGGCTAACTAGCTAACAGCACCATCGGGATGCCCACGTTGTGCTGGTCGTTACAGTGAAGTTTAACATCAACACAAACCTCTGCTTTAAACCCTTCAAACCCTCCATACTCACTTATCTTCGTTGTCTGACATGTTTTCTGTTCAAGACGTTTAAATGTCTTTGATGAATATTTCCTGCTGAAAATGTTTACAGCCACTTTGTTGTCGGCCGCCGCTCGACCTGCCTGTCTTATTTCCGGTGAGGAAGTGGTGCGTTCAAAAATGTTCCGGATGCTCACGGAGAGACGCTCATGTTTTGTTCCTCTTCTTCTACAGGTTAAATGCTCCGAATGGAAGCATTTTGACCCATTGTCGCTAAATGGACTGGTCATTGTTTTTCCTCCATTACATTTAATAGATAATTTTCTTGTCCTCATTTAGGGTCATGGACGATACAAAATATGGGCATACTGCTCTCTTGTGCCATGCAGATTTTGTTTATTGGTTTGATGGTGTCGATTATCTTCACCCAATCACATTTACATGTCTCAATTACCAGATAGAACCCAAATTAACATTATTGTTTAACATTATTATTGACATTATTGCAACATTAATGCCTCTTATGGTCATTCCATATATCTGTAATATCAGGACGTTTTTTGTTGTAAAAATCAGCTCCCCCTCACATCCACATCCACAAAATCAGAGTGAATATGGTAAGTATGATGGATATCACTAAGTAAAGTTATGCATGGACTAAGCAAATTTGTGCTGTAGCTATCAAAGCCTGTGCATGCCTCACATTTTGCCACTCTAATGCAACAATATTACGGCAGAAAATAGTTCCACCGTTTTGGAAGCCAGGGGGCAGAAATGAGTGCTGATAGTGAAACCAAAATAATCATGCCTTGTTGTGCATCCTTCAAAACATTTTTGGAGCTTTGTGTTGCTGCTCAAAATCATGCTGTTCTCTGGTCTCTATCCGCTTCATTCATTTTGGAGCAGTGCACTCCCGGTGAAGCTTGAGCTTGAGGGAGTTAATGGACCAAACTTGGTGGATGTATTACAGCAGCTACCACGATAATAATCGAAACAATCACGTGAACATTCAGCGGGTTTGCTCCAAAATATTCAGTTTTTGCCCTCCTGTCCCACATCCAGTCGGCCTGCACTGGATGGAGGTCCTGACAAAAAAAACATTGAAGATGCCAGGTCTTTGCATCACTCTTTAGAGGACCATAAAACCATAAAACCAGTAAAAAGCAGAGAATTCATCTGCAGGACGCACATATTCTCACTTAACTGAGAGTCAAACCATGTGTGTGAAAATGGCATAACCTTTTTTTTTTTTTTAAATATACACATAAATACACAGGAAACTGAAAATACACAAACAAATTGATATCTGTTTGTTGTGAAGAAAATATGCTCGCCACACTGTTTTTAAATCTATTAGGTGAAGTAAAAATGCTCTGTTAATTATTGGTGAATGGTCGATCAGCTGTTTTTTTCCCCCAACATGACAGGAGAGTCGGCCAGTATCTGTTTGCATTTGAAGCTCTTTCACCATACAATATGTCATGAGTAAACAAAAACATACACAAAGTTGTTTTCTAGATAAATACTGTATTTATTTCATCGTCTCTCAAGTAATACAAGTTATCCCTTGCATTAGAGCAAAATAAAAAAAGAACAAGAGTATTGGCCACATTAAACACATTATCTTTCCATCAAAAACACACTTTGAATGAGGTGCAAGTTCAAATAAAACTGGAATAAAGCTCAAGTGTGCAAGAAAAACATATAAAATTAATTAACTGAAAAGGTCTACGCCAAAAATGCATGAAGAAAAAAATATTTCATCCTTTCCTCACCGCTCAGCTGCTGTTCAACATCAGATGAGTGCACACAGTTTGATTAATTATGATCATCCTCCGTGTCAACACAGTGCAAGCCCTTGTGTCTGCTCCACAGTTAAGTGAGGTTGTTGTTTCAGTCTTTGTGTCGGTGTGGCTCGGCTTTAAGACTCCATCAGACAAAACAGACGTTCAGCTCTTTTTGTCCTTGGACTCTCTGGTGCTCTCTGGTTTGTGGCTGAGCATCTTAAACACCTTCAGGGGCTTGAATTTTCCTTTGGACTTTTTTAGCTCTTTCAGCCCCTCTTTCTGGAAGTCTGTGGAGAGGAAAATACAGGGAAACAAGGTTTCGCGGGCGTGAGGATTAATGCGTTGATCAGATATATTTTGTCAGCCTGTAAAATCCAAAAGCAAAGAGTAAAGAAAGATTTGAATGAAAAAAGGAAACAAGCTGAACAGAGACCATTTCTCAAAGGTGACTATTCTGTTCTCACCTTTCCTCTTCATCATGGTTTCCAACAACGAATCTTCCTCCTTTTCCCTAATGAGAAATACAAAATTGAACATGACCACATTTCATGTCTACAGTGAAGTCCATCAGTGTGAAAGCACAGAGTTTTGCTCCCTCCTGTGTACCTCTGCCTGTCCTGGTCCAAGCTGCTGATGATCTGGTTCCTCTGCTCGATGATGGTGACCAGCTCGTCCATCAGCTGCTGCTCCCGGCCTCGATCCTCCTGACTCCACTCAGCCTCTGAAATCAAAGTAAATATACTGCTGATCACAAAACCAAGAACATGTACTTGTTAAGCCATCTGTTTTTTTTGACAGCATCTTCAGACATTTTTTTTGCACTGCATCACATTGCATGACTTGCTTGGCATAATATTCTGTGAAGTGTCTGATTTATTTCATTGTGCATTAATTAACCGTTATATTGCTTACATTTCAGAGCTGTTATCTCATTACATGCATTAGTGTTGATGATGTGCTTATCTCACAATATGATTTGATACAACCACAATACACTACAACGGGTGCAAGTTCAGTGACTGCAAAATTATGTTTATTTCTGAGTCACACGTTTTAAATGGCGTTGCCTTTCCAGAATGTCAGCTATTTCAATACATTGTCAGTCATTATAAAATGCAAATAATATGGACTCAATGGAGTAAATGTGGAATTTCCACAGCAGAATAGCATGTTTTTTTCATCCCACAATATGTATTGCCACATTTCTGTCTTGCAGTATTGTGAAATGTTGCTGTTTTTTTTGTTTTGTTTTGTTTTTAGTATTGTGATGTGACTTTATCTTTTATCTGCAGAACAGGAAGTTTTGAACTGAGTCAGGACAGTTTGAAGTTGTAACACCTGTAATGTGATTTCTTATTTATTTTCCTTTATAATAAAAATGTAATGAAATGAAATTTGATAATCCCATCCTTATTTAGTGGAGTGTTAGATGAGCAGACAGAATGAGCATGTGCAGCCACTCCTTTTAAGAGCCATCTGAAAACTCACTTTTATCCACTTGCAATCAAGAAATATTCATGTCTTTATTTTGCTGCACCAGAATGTGTCATTCATATTTTTTTTTGTAACCCATTAAGTGTGAAGTGCTTTGTAACTGTGTAAGAAAAAAACTATGGCGAAAGAGGATATCACTATAATTATTGTCAGCCATGTTGAGTGAAAACAGAGGGAGAAAGCAGTGTACTCTCCGCCGTGCTGACCTGGTTTATTGAGAAGACATCTGAGCTGGTACTCCACGTCTGCCTGTCTCTCCTCTAAGTTCTGCTGCTTTCTCCTGGACACGAGCACAACACAAAATGTCTGTAAGCTTCAAGGTAATTCCTGATGTATCACTTTCATCACATCTGTGGCAGGCAGGATGACCAGAATAGCGTGAATGCACAATAAATATTTTACTGGCACACACAGAAGATTACCAGCACAAAAAACAAATCCTCGTCCGCAACATTTTAAAAAGGATTTCCTACAACACAACAATTTTTTTTGCTTGTAATCAATCATTATATCTAACAAAAGCAACTCAGCACACTTACAGATAAACCAGCTCTACGTCTCTGCGCACCAGCACATGTTTCTCATGGATGAGAGAGAACCAGTCCATGAGCATCGCTTCCTCTTCCTTCTCTGAAATAAACAGGAGGAGCCACAACAATAGAGCGACATGTCAACTCTCTCATGGAGGAAAATCCTTAGTAAACTGTTTTCTACATATCTGTGCCAATAGTGCAGACCAGTGGTTCTCAACCTAGGGTCCTGGGACCCACAGCGGTCTTTGAGGAGGTTCCATGTGTCCCCAGAAAAATTGAGAATATTTTAATTTCACTATTACTTAACTGACTAGAAGTTAACCCAATGAGAGAATGTAGTGACTGTTCATAGTTTTCACACTATGCACTGTTAATCTGCCAATCTACTGTATAACTGCAGCCTGATCTGTGTGAATTTGGGGGTCCTTGACACCAAAACGTTTGAGAACCACTGGTATCGACAAAAACAATGGTCTTATACATTAAATAAACTGTGTGGGAGTGCATGTGATTTTGCATTGACTACACAATCAGATTTATTTCATGCACTATAACAGCTTCAATAGTTTAACAAGTTCATCAAAATCAATGGACAAGTTCTTCAAATGTTTTTTTCATTTCTTTGTTTTGCTTCACAGATTCTTGAAACACATCTTACAGAGTAAATGGATTCGATCATTTTATGCCACAGCCAGTGCCTGTTATTATTTTTGCCCTGAACCAATAAGAGCAATTAATACTAACCGTTTTTGCACTGTCTCAGATTTCTCTCAAGCTCCACCCCTCTTAGCTCCAGTGTCTCCAGATGTTTGTCCAGTTTGCCCATCTCTGCCTGCAGGTCTTCTACAGAAAGACACCGGTCTGTCTGCACCTGACAACAAACAGGTGAAATGAGCAGCATCTCTTTCCAAAAATGTTATGCATCATTCTTTGGAAACAATACAACATCACCTAAAGTATGGAAGTGATTATAACTTCTAAAATATAGTTTCCTGCTTTAGGACAACAATCCTCTTAACTCCTTATATGCCGAAAGATGCATGTGATCACAACCTGGCACTAACACAAACTAATATCCAAAGCTTTCAACCCTTTCAATCTGGGAATAAATCATCAATCAAAGTCAATATCATTAGTGCTAATCAGTTCAATAATACTGTAGATCCATCACTGACAAACCTTCTAAAAAGGTTGAAAAATCAACAGGCAAACGTAAAAACTGGTTGAATGTATATTTTTTTTGAGCAGTGGTGTGTTGATACAAATTTGAAATGCTATGATGAACTAATCTTCACATTTTTAACATTTTAAGACCAAATTCCACCCATCCTACCTTCCTCTTGACGAGAGGGAAGCCATAACCGGGGGCAGGGGCCCGTCTGGACGTGAGGGCTTGAAAGGTCTTGGATTTGGGCATGACAGGTTTTTTATCAAAAGGGTTCTGTCTGCAGGCCTGTTAAAAATATAAATCAAGACAACTATGATGGGAAATTGAAAGCAACTTAATATAATAATCGGTTTGCGGTCTTGAACCATGAAAGACACTGACATTAAATAAACAATAACCATTGTGGCACTTGGAACTTGCTTAACCTGCTTTGCAGCTTTGCATAACATCAGTATTCAGTCACATCAGCCCACAAGTTAAGATGAGTAATATGATTATGCGTGGAGTCGTGGACAACACTTACCCACAGTGAAGTGACTTTATTACACAAAGAAGACGTTCATTACAGACATCATTATTAACACTTCGCTCCAATCTCTCGTCTTACCTTAGCTTGAGATGGTGAGACCTGTACAGACTCATTTCCTTCTGTCAGATCAGTGAGCATGGAGGAACGCTGAGGGGAGGCAGAGGTAAGGACTGGAACAGAAACACTCGTGGGGAAAGGATGACTCTGGGCTGCATCAGATGTGGTGGGTCCCCCTGCTGCCATTGCTAAACCACCCACAGCACCAGCTTCAGCAGCTGCATCTACTGATCCACCTTGGCTGTTCAAGCCCAATACTCCAGACCCACTGGCTGAATCAGGTGCCTCAAATCCACCCTCTTCTGTTAAATAAGCAGCACCAAACTCAAAGTCTGCACCTCTAGCTTCAGCATGGGAAGCCTCTAACAGATCAGGTGCCTCATGTTCAGCGGCGGCCTCTGCTCTGTGTGGGGCCCCAAGTCCACTAGCCTGACCTACTTTGCCAGGGACCCCAGGCTCATTTGGTACACTAGTTGCCCCTGCTAAATCAGACACAAGAATACTTCCAGCACCAGATAAATTGTCTTTTTCCACACTAGGCGCACCAGATACACCTGGTTCTTCAAGTTTATTAGCACCTCCATCACTGCTTTCACGTCCACTGCAAGTCCCAGAGGAAGCAGCTGATCTGTCTCTCTGAGCTAAACCCACTGTGGGAGGTGAAGGATCTTTAACAGCTGGTCGTTTGTCCGGTGGCTTTGCTTTATCCTCGGGTTTAGATTTGGCTGCAGCATTTCCACTGTCACTTAAGGTCACTGGAGCACGCGTGGCACCTGAATCATTTGGCAGATTACCCTCATTCTCTGATTGGCTTGTTGCCTTTGAGGGTTTCATTTGATTTGCAGCTTCAGTCTTGGTCACCTTTTCACTTGCACTGGCCTCAGTTTCATCATCCATCTCATCTCCAAATGGATTTGGAGGAGGCACCCTGCGCCTGAGCCAGCGGCCTTGCATGGCAGGGACAGAGCTGGATCGAGGAGGGGTTGATGGGGCCGGAGCAGGAGGCAGCTGTGTCCAGGGTCCGGGATGGACGATGCCCATCCATGGATGATTAGTTTTGACTTTATGGCCACCACTGGTAGGGCTAGTGCTAAAAGATGTAAAAGAGTTTTTTGACAGTGACTTGATTTTGAACAGCAGGTAAAGAAGAAATTCCTCATTTCCTTTAGACTCTGTATTCCTGCCTTTGTCAAAAGTCACTCTAATGCCTCCAGCTTGTTCTAAGTGCAGCAGCTAACATTTTATCTAGAGTCAAATGAAGCAGCCTTTGAAACTGTTTGCTGCTCCTTGACTGTGAAATCTAATTTTGCACCATCCTTGAAAATCACACTTCTTTTCATGTAATGTTTGTGATTTTGCTCACATTCAGATCTGTTAATGTTCTTACTGTCATCACTTTTTCTTTCAATGTGTTTACCAAATTTAATCTCCTGTTAATAAACATTGCTATTCTTTTTAAAACTTTTCATAAGGCACTTTGTAAATCCTGAAATTAAAAAGTGTGCGAAAGTATTACTGTTGCTATTGTTAGACATAATAGGTATCTTAGGTGCTGTATATGAAAAAGAATAGAGATAACAATTTAACATATTAAAGGTGATACAGACTGGAAGTTGATAGACTTACATGCGAGGGGAGCTGGCTGAAGGTTTTCTTTGGTTGGGTGAAGTCCCTGTACAGAGGAAGAGGGAGAGAAGAGGATACAGCTGTGTTGCCACCATCACCATACAGACACGACATCACTAAGCCAGAAACTCGGCAGCTGTTTTATAAATAATTCACTGTGAGTATTTACCTGTTGCGGAGGAGCTGTTCATTCTCGGAAGTTTTTTGGTCCTGGGTGCAGGAACGGGGGCTGCAGCGGAGTCTAACGTGCGTCTGGGTGCTGGAACTGGTCCTTTACTTCCTCCTGAAACTGCTACACATGGCGATGCAGGAGGGAGTCCAGAGGGCCCTTGGGTTTTTGTTTCATCTTCCTGTAACTTGGTGGCTGCCTGAGTGGGCAAGGGTGCAGGTTTTCCAGCTCCTTCAGATGTCCTTTCTTTAAACCTGGGCGGGGGAGGATGAGGTAGAACCAGCCTCTTTACTTTGCCCTTCGATCCAAGAGTTGAGTCTATATCTCTGCCTTTCACCTCCTGCCTTGTGTTTCCGTCCCTTCCCTCTGTTTCCACTCGTTTGTCTTGTGACTCTGTTTTCTCAGTGTAATAGGGGGGATGGGTGAATCCACCAAAAGATAAGGCTGTTTGCCGACACTTAAATTTGGGCAGATGCTCAGTAGATTCGATTTGCTGACTGAGGTCAACCCGGGTGTCTTTACTGTCTGTTGTGTGGTGTGTGCAGATCAAGGAGCCAGCATCACTTCCCTGTTTGTAAGACCCTGGTAAGAGCGTGCTCCTGCACACTTTGCACCTGAAAATCAAGAACAGAGAACGTCGTTGTGATGGCATCTAAATTAAGACATGTTACATGGATGAACAAAGAAGACCCAGGTTTTCCTGCTAATGTAGTAAACGTTCAAATAGCTATAGCTAAAACATTTTTTTTAATTTAACCTTTATTTAACCAGGAAATCCCTTGAGATTAAAATCTCTTGACCTGGCCAAGAAGAGCACACCATTACAGAGTTACAAAAATTCTAAAATACAACACATTAAGAGCAGACAAAGGACAACAGACACATACAACAAAATCCAACGTAGGAATAGCAATTGCACTCTTCAGTAACACAGTTTTTTATCAGAGCTTTGAACTCTCCCAGGGAGACCAAATCATTAAGCTGTAATGTGTTCTGAAGATTGTTCCATGACCATGGCGCAAAATACGAGAAAGCTGCTCTACCAAGTTCTGTGCAAATCCTGGGTACCTGGAAGAGCAGCCTTCTAAAATGTACCAATGGGGAAAAAAACACGGTGAGAGAAAACTCCTTTCCTCTTTTGAAATTTAACTATAACATCTCAATAATAATAAACTGTTACCTGAAGCAGCTGCGATGGTATATTTGACCATCTATCAGATGTCTCTGTACTAGATGGACAGGCTCCCTACACAAAGCACAGATACTGTGTGTCTTGCTGCTGGATAAATGATCTTCCCTCCTGGACCGTTGATCAGATGAGATCTGAAAACAAGAGACAAAGCAGCAACCAAGGTGATTGGTGCCATGGATGAAAGAGGCAGGCTCCAAACTGCCTTCAAATAACTCTAAACTGTTACCTTGGGGCGATTCAGATCATCAAGAGAAGTTTTGCTCTTTGTGAGACTGGTTTGGCTTGTCACATGTGATGACCTCAAACTGGCAGGACTCGCTGCAAAGTCAAGAGAAAGCATGCAAATGACACAGGCTGTTTGACAAACAATAAGTTTGGCGTTAAAATGAAACAATGAAACAATTAAAACAACGCATAATGCTACACAAGATGCTTCAAATGTTTTACTGTGCTTTTTGCAAAGTGTTGTGGCACTCTGCATCATCTGCTGGTTTGGAAATGCAACTGAAACATAAAAAACATCTGGTAGAAAAATGGTTACAACGGCCAGTAAGAGAGATAGATTGTTGAACAAGGCAAACAATACCGCGGCCGAAAACAGGCCCCCTCTTGCCTTGAACTGTTGTCATCTGGACAATGATATTACGCTCCACTAGTCACACACAAAAAAAAAACAGATCAAAATTTTCATTTGTCCCACAAGCCATTGCATTTTTAAACAGGCAAAGTGCATAATAAATTAAGCAGGATGGCCAGCTGCTCTGGGTAGGAGTTTGCCCCCCATCCTAAATATGGTTCTCTTTTTCTTCTCTGTTTTGCACCTCACCTGTGCGAGGTATTATATGGATGTGTGTATGAGTATTGATTGCCTGTTGATGACTCTGTGATGTTGCCATGAAGTGCCTCGTGATGATGCTGCAAACCAACGGCCCCACAAGGAACAAATAAAGTATCTATCTATCCATCTGAAATGTGCTTGTGTTAGAGGAGGGCCGTGGACTATCTGACGGTTTTATTCACATAAGAGGATTAGACGGTGGACAGAGGATGTCCGCAGTAAAGAGGTGGGATGAGAGGCAGCAGTTGAAGCTAATTCCTCAAGGGGCGTAAGCTTGTCGATCCTCTAAAGAGCTGCTGAAATCACAGGTTCGATCCTAGCAAGGGCCTTTTTGTCTCCTTCAGTAGCCATGCATCCTGATAAAGCGGTTTTGAGCAAAACACTCAACCCCTGCTTTCTCGCCCATCGTGTGTCACTCTGGATAAAAGCGCCAGCTACAGGCCTAAAATAGCATTTTTACAGTCCCTTCTACCTGTAAATTTGCCACATACCATGAGGCTCCTTGTTGAAGAAGTAGTAGTACTGTGAAATGTAAGTGATGACAGTCAGACGATCAGGCACCCGGTTGGAGACCATGTCCTTTGGGTCCAGCAAGGCAGGAATCCCCAGCTTTGTCTCTGCAACCTCAAATGCCTGGAAGGAGATGTGGGAACATTGAGAGAGAGTGAAGCTGCCCCTGCTGGAGGGAAGTTACAGAGGTACACAGCACACACAAGGTGTTTGCAGGTTAGTGTGTTAGTGATGGAGGGGTGCCTGTGTGGCAGCTTGAGCTCAAACACGGCCGGACAGTAACTCACCAGGCTGTTATTGTGGTAAACATTATCTTTGGAGAGGGAGCTGAAATCTCTGGAGCAAAGTGAGGAAAAGGAACGAGTTGATTAGTTGAGAATGAAACGCATGAAATCACATCAGTTTACATGTTAATTGCAATTGCACTGTTAGCTTCATGCAGAATCATATCAAAGAGTATCAGAGAGAGGAGGAGAGTTGATTGGTGAACATTGGTCATGCAGACATCACAGACATGAAACACTGCAAAAGCCAAACCAGATAAAAGATTGAAAAGATTCAATATTACTAAGGCATGCTCTGATACTTTTTGAAGCAATTACCAATATCTAATATCTTCCTACCCATAATTGCCAATACTAATAATGATGAATATATGTTTTTTTGTTTGTTTGTTTGTTTTAAAAATAGGAATAGCATTGCAAATGTAGGTGTAAAACAGTTTAGGATTTTCATGCAAGCCTGTAGTAAATGACAGGCTCCAGGAAATAAATGCCACACCAATGTAAATGCCACAATCAGCCAGATACTGGCGGTAAAATGTGACACCAATACTTGTATTTCCTTTTTAAAGCTGATACCAGCCAATACCAATAATTTGCTGACATATAGGTGCACCTCTGATATTGGTATATAAAAGGCAAATCCCAAAACCACCTGTAGGCTACCATTTCATGGGACAAAAAGAGAAGGAGAGACAGAGAGAGATTAAGAGCAGATTATGACCAGGCAGAATGTGCAGGACCTCCACTGAGTCTAATCTGAAGCAGCATGAGGACAAATCTCAGGACAGGATAAGGGACTCAGTAGACTTTGTAGAAATGTCCTAAACCATGCCTATTGATAAAGTGATGTACTTGCACAGTCCCTGCCCGTGTGCCCTGGTCCAGCAGAGGATCTGGCTGGCTCTGGGTTTGCTTGACACAGACAGAGCCATACCACCACCTCCTCTGGGCAGGAAACCGCTGCTCTACTTACATCAAGTCAGGTCGGTGCTTGTGAATGATGGCACAAAAGGCAAGTCCGTCTCTGAATGAGCTTGACATGTCCTCTATTTCCACATCGGGGTAATCTGCGCACTTTACGCGGCACCACTCCAGTAAAGCCTCCGGTGATCCCATGTCTTGCAGGGGTTTTGACGTGAAGGCCGGGTAAACATGTTATATAAGTCAGAGGAGATCAAAGAAAACTGATCTAGTGCAACTTAATGGAGGAAACAGGAAATCTTTCGTCTGTCACTGGTACCTTACAGCTACTGTGCAGACAGAGTCCAAACTGCACCGCTGCGTCGCCTCCACGCAGGACAGCGGTTTCCTGTGGATTTAACTCATGTAAACAAACTGATGGCATCCGCACATGAAAACGACTTTAAAAACTGCTCCAGTGTTGCCAACCACAACAAACTCTGAAATGTGGCTCCCTGGCTGCAGCACAGTTTGACAACAAGCAGCAGCCAAAATCGACGATGGGTTACTCTCCTCCCGGCCAAAACATTTTGTCGAGTCCTGCTTGGATGGCTCTTGGTGAACTTGTTTGCAGAAAGCACAGAGAATAAAATCTAAGTTTAAATCGGACCCGTTACTTGGTGTACTTGCCGTGCTATAAATGCCCTGGTGTGCACAATAGCTGCCGCTAGAGGGAGACAGCGGGCCTCATCTCTAAAATTACCTCGGCTTGTGGTTTCAAGTTTATTTCTCACATGAAGACAGTCGGTGCCAGAACAGATTTTAAAGCCAAGGTTTTTACATACACCATATTGTTAAGCGATATTTTGAAGCAGGTAGTCCATAAAATATCTCGTTACAAGCATACTCTCTAGTTATTCAACTGAAGTATTGCAACAATCACTTAACAAATTGCTTAATTGATTTTTTAAGTAATTTTTGCCAACATTAAGTGACACACCTCCTGACAGCACACGGATATGTCCAGCCTGACTCGTCAGTTTTTTAAATCTTTATTTTAACCAACAAACAAGACAACAACATTGCTTATAAATATATGACGCATTAAGAAAATAAAACATAAAGGAGTGCAAAAGACAGACACAGAGCAAAAACGAAGGAAACCTAACCAGAAAAGAGAGAAGCCTGACTCATCAGATGACCTGTCCAGAATAAAAATGAAAACTTCCGGTGAATATTTTCAAAATAAACCACTGATTGGCAGAGTGTCGCTGCTGTTGAAACACTTATGAGTCATACAAAGAGAAAGAAGAGGAGGGAGGACACATTTAAAGACAGGAGACGGGTGAAATAACCACCCACCCTCACCTCGTATATTTTTACAGCCATATGGGCCAAATAAAGAGCGATGATTTTATTTTGAATTTAAAAACCGACACACATCCGGTGTTGCGTGCTCTGTGTTTTGACTCACCTCCAGCTCCCTGGCTCTACGTGGTCGTGCGCACCTCGCGAGACCGATGCACAACATAAATCTCGTAGTGATGGCTGCGCCGCCCGATGCGGAGAGTTTGGAGTCTCGTATCAGTGAGTATCTCAAAGTTATTTACCGCGGCGCTGTTCGCCAGAGGAGGCGGCACACCAAACATTTCCCCAGGCAGGCCGTGACGGCGGTGACAGCTGGCCGCAGTGGCGCCTGCTGAAGCCGAGGGGGGCTCCGAGGCTGCGGGCAGCTCCAGTTGACGCTAGCTCCGCTGCTGTTGTGCTGCCCAGCTGTCAACACAGCCTGACGTAGCGTTAGCATGGGCTCGCTAGCTCACGCACGGTGCACTTTGTTATGAGCAGCGAGCCAGGTGATGAGCCTTCCTCGTAGGTGTTTGGGGTTAGGTAACAGCATGGCACTTGGCCCGGTGTGAGAAACTTCTAGATGAGAGAGTGGTAGAGTCCGTCTGTCGAGAGCAAGCTAGCTGGACTCCATTAGCGCCTACCGTGTATTTCTCTCTGCACGGTGACATGACTGCCAGGGCAGTGTGGCACAGTCCCACTAAATTTTCAGTCATGCACGTATAGGAAGTCTGCCTTGCTTTGTTTGTTTGTTTTAAACCCACTCTCGCTTTGTTATCAGTGTCTAAACACTTTGATTCAGTGTCTAAGGCATCATAAGATAGATAGGTATAAATATTCTTTAGTCTCAAGCAGGAAATTTGAACATACAGATGACCACACCGCAACATTTACATACAGATGACCGTCAACCCTCCCAATGTCCCAACACACACATACATATGTCTCACACACACACACACACACACACACACACACACACACACACACACACACACACACACCCCCCCACACCCCCCCCCACG